>JAHXMU010035951.1:0-16868 GCA_019455685.1 Philornis downsi | reverse complement strand
AAAGTATACAAAATTCAAGTTTTTTGGTCGAGTTCAATATTTCCGAAATAATACTAGATATCATTTTAAATTACGCAGTTGTGACGAATTTCAAAAATCCTTTTTTTCTACTTTTTTCTGCTATAAAGCATACAAAATTCAAGTTTTTTGGTCGAGTTCAATATTTCCGAAATAATACTAGATATCATTTTAAATTACGCATGTGTAATGAATTTCAAAAATACTTTTTTTTTTCTACATATACTTTTTTCTGCTACTTTCTTAGTAGCATTGTACCAGAGCTGTATTATACATTCTGTCAAAAAAGTATCGAAAATTGTCCAATAAAATACAAAATATTTATTATTATTTATCCACTCACTTTCATTGTATGGGCTTTAAAGCATGTCCCTTCCTCTCCACTATGCTTATGCTAACCAATAATTCAATCTTCAAAACTTTTGTCGAAGACTCTTTCTATAAAAGATTTCAATTCTCTAAAAACAATGGTGATTTGAGTTTCGGAAAGAAGTTGTTCGATGTTATTTGTTGATTTTTTGGTCAGAAATTTATTCACAATGGTAGCCTCGAGAGACGGTTAAAAGCGATGAACACAAATCTAATTTTGTCAAGTATTTATTACTTTATTAGAGATTACCGGGGAAAAATTAAACATCTGCCAGTCAATCAATTTGTTTGGGAGAAACCAGAAGCATCCGAACGAAGTAAGATTATCAAAAGCATGATCTTTGCAAAATTTGTCTGAATTAAGTAGGATTCCCATTGAAAGCAAAACATTTCATTATCTCAAAATACAGGGTTATCCATTCAGTTTTAAAACCTTTGGTGTGGGAAAGCTGGCAGCCTTCCACCACCTGAAATGGTATTTATTTAGTGAAAGGTTTGCCATTTACTAACATAGATCGTTTAACAACCGAAGAAAGCACGTAAAAATAGTTAAAATTTACTACAAAAGTGGTGATTCAAACGTGGTCGCTTTTCGTGAATTACCGGGTGATTATGGCCGTCATAATCGCCCAACTATGGTCGTGAAATTGGCAAGATTATGAAGAAATTTGAAGAGACTGGAAGCATTACAAATGTGGTGAAAGTGTAGCGGATAATCCAGATTTGTTGATTCCACGGCGTTTTCAGCAATTAAGTCTTACGGCTTATTATAACGTATTTTGCATTTGGATTTCTACCTCCATCCATGTAGAGTCCAACTAACGTAAAAATTAGAGCCGGCTGATCATTTACAACGCCGTAGAAATGCTTTTGAGTGCTACAGCAACAGAGGCTTTTAATGCTGATTTTTCGAACAACATTTTCTTCAGTAACTAAGCTCATTTCTCACTCGGTGGTTACCTCAACAAGCAAAATTGTCTCATACGGGGGCCAGAGGTAATTGTGAAAAGCCATTGCATCCAGAAAAAGTGACTGCCTGATGCGCATTATGGTCTGAAGGTGTCGCTGGGCCGTATTTTTTTCGAAAATGACGTTACCGTCAATTCAGAGAGCTATGGCCGTATAATAACTGACTTATTTGGCGTACAATTGAAAAATATGAACTGAACAATGTGTGGCTTAAACAAGACAGTGCCACATAACAGCCACACACATGACCGATTTTGGCTTTATTGCATAAGAAGTTTCCAGAAAGCGTAATTTCACGTTTTGGAGACGTCAATTGGTCACCAAGATCATGCGAATTTGACACCGTTAGACTTCTTTTGTAGGGCTACGTTAAAAACCGTGTCTATGCGAATAATCCCAAAACGTTGAAGCATTTGAAAGCCAACATTCGTCAAGTTATCTCGCCCAAAATGAGCGGAAAAAGTTTACTTTTGAAACCTAAAAATGGATAATCTGTTACTAAATGCCAATATCTCGTTTTTTAAAATTTGATACTGTTGTATTGAAAATTCTTATGGCAAATTTTGTGTACTACTAATAATATTCTCAGGGATTACAACTTCAAATTGGATATCATTTTTTTTTTCCAAAGTGGTTTTTACCAGTGGTTCGGTGAGAGTATTCTGAATCAAAAAAAATGTTTGCAAGTGGTACAAGCTATTCACAGAAGGTCGAGAAAATGTGAATGACGACGCTCGCTCTGGACATCAACAACTGATGAAATTGTTGAGAAAGTGGGGAAAATTGTTATGGAGAATCATCGAATCACAATTAGAGAAGTTGCTGAGGATGTCGGCATATCAGTTGGCTCATGCCATGCAATCTTTTTGGAAATGTTGGGTATGCAGCGTGTAGCAGCGAAGTTCGTTCCAAAATTGCTGTATTTTGACCAAAAACAACGTCGCATGAGCATCGCTCAGGAATTGTTGAATGACGTCAACGGCGGTGATCCAGATCTACTTAAGAGGGTCACAACTGATTGACGAATTATGGGTATATGGTTATGATATCGAAACCAAAGGCCAATCGTCAAAATGGAAGAGTCCAGGAGAGACAAAATGTCAAGGTTTTGCTAACTGGTTTCTTCGATTACCAAGGCGTAGTACATCAGGAGTTCTTACTACAAGGTCGTACGGTAAATAAGGAGTATTACCTTGAATTTATGCGCCGTTTGCGTGAAGCAATACGAAAAAATTGTCTGGAATTGTGGAAAAAAATGTATGGCTTTTGCATCATGATAACGCACCTGCCGACTAATCTTTGCTTGTGAGAGATTATTTGACCAAAAACAACACCGTTATTATGCCTCAGCCACCTTATTCACCAGATTTAGCCCAACTGCAACTTTTTCCTGTTCTCAAGATTAAAGAGGCCGATGGAAGAACGGCGTTTTGCGACGATTGAGGAGATAAAAACCGAATCGCTGAGAGAGCTCAAGGTCATACCAGAAAGTGCAGATCAGAATTGCTTAGAGGATTGGACAAAATGCTGACGCAAGAATATTATACTTTGAAGGAGATAAAATAGAAATTGATGGCAAAGTAAATATTTTTTGAGAAAAACGAAAATTCACTTTATTTTTTTTAATACACCTCGTAAATACTAAATAATTTGTGCTTCATGTAACAGAAACAAAAGAAAATATTACAAATATTTGCTATAGCTTCCAATGACCATCGCTAATAATGATTAAGCTATCGTTTGGAGGTCGTTTTAAGCTATTTCGGTGTATTCAAATATTGATCACAGGAATTCATTCAATATGCGTAATTTTATGTTTTGCTATTCTCCGCTCGCTGGGTTATGGCATTTGGCTACATCTAATATTTTTGAATAATAGCCAATAAATTTGTGTTGGCTGTAAAGCAAATATTATCGTAAACCAACTGCATATACATATAAGAACATTATATCAAATTAATATTTCTCTAAAAGCCATATGTTTAATGTAAATTAGCATTTAGACTATAATAAATATTTGGCAATAAGGTTGGTAAACAGAAAATTATAATTTGTACTAAAAATAGGCCATAAATTATTATAACTAACCGCTTGGAAGAATATGATTGTTCCCTAATTTGTTATAAAAACTATCAATATGATGATGATTAAATGATTTCTACTATCATGCTAGTTACAGCTCTATTTCATGTTTGGGAAGAGAGAGATTTGTTCACATTTAGTTGGTTTGAACTTAGTGATTTTTAGTTTTATGGCATTCTTAAATGGTAATATTGTAATGCTGAAATCGATTATGGTTTAGGCAGATGAAGTCAGTTATATTTTTAGGTGCGCAACTAAGTTTGTTTTTATAAAAATGCTACTTTATTATGAAAACGAGCTTACAAATGATTCATTGAAAGTATTGCCCATCGCTAGCTACTACTTTTTCTCATGTTTCTAGAAGTAGAAGCATAACTGGGCAGCCTCCATGTCTTTCTTTTCGTTATAGTGTTGTAATGAGTCCATTTTTCACAACCCATTACAATACGATGAAGATAACCCTTTCTTTTTTGTCGCTGAAGTTGTTCACAGGCAAAAAACGACGTTCAATGCCCCTTGGCTTTAACTCATAAAAAACCTAAGTTTCTTGCTTTTGAAACATTCCCAACGCTTGGAATCGCTTGGAAATGACTTGGCGGATAACTCCTAATACTGAAGCAAGCTCTATCTGCGTTTGACATGGATTCCCATCGAGCAATGCCGTCAATTTAGTGTTTTCGAAGGTTTTTCGTCTTCCTTCACACGCAAGGTCGTGAACATCAAAATCACCGTCTTTAAAGTGACGAAACCAATCTCAACAAGTTCTTTCGCTTAAAGCAGCATCTCGATGAGCTTCAGGCGCCGCATATAACGATTATTTGGAAGAAAATGATTATTGTGTCGAAGCGGTATGTTTCACCGCATACCTAAGCTTGGCTCAAGACGTTTAGGTTATGGCAGAATCGACTAGCCCTTGAAGCTGGCGTCATCTATTGGCAAACAGCGGGAACTTAGTTGCGTACCTAATGTATGGTATAGTATTTTATTATTACGTTATTTTATTATTTATTATTTATATTTATTTTTCTATTAGAAGAGTTTAATAATCTGTATTTCGCACTGTATAATGCAGATCGGGTTAGTCTGAGTGACGTTAAAAAGATAAGATTTCATACTTAAAAAACTTCTCAGACAGTTTTGTAATTGCCTGACTTAGTATTGTTTGAGCGCACCTCAATGGACACCAGTAAGGAGAGAATACGCTATATTTTAAAATTTTTGTTCAATAAAATTAGATACTATATTCTTTCCACGAGACATTGTTTGCTCATGAAAAAATTAAGAGGCATTGTCAGCTTTTCCCATATTCGTTTTCAACACTAAACTCGGGCTATCTGATGTTTTTGCGTCATAGTATGCTCGATAATATATTTGTAAAATTGTTAAGTTGCATCTTTCTTCATTACTATTTAATTTCCAAGCTTAAAAATGTATTTTCGAATATATTGCAACGTGCAAATGTACATTATTTCGACTGCAGTTTTGGAAATCAACAACAAAGAGGTTGACGTTGCCTCAATAGAAAATTTTTTTCGTGAAAAAATATAGTACTGTCTGAGGGAAAACTGTAGCTTCAAATTCCATGACCATTTTTTTTATATGGAATTTCATCCTGAAAAGTCAACATTATTACAATCCAGCAAAAAAGTGAGGGCACTTTAAGAATAATTATAATTATTTCATCACTTTTAAGGATGCACCCTTATGCATGGTGCGACTTCAAAAACAAACTAAAGAAGTTTCAATTCAAGTTTTTGGCAAAAAATTTGCTTATCTTCCAAAATGTGTTGACCGATATTATTAAGTTCCATTTAAAAAAACCATAAATATTCAGAGATCAAATGAAACATAAACATTTCATACCGGCATAAAAATCTAAGTCGCTAATGTCCGTCCATAATTTTGTGGCCTGCAATGAATGTTAGTGGATGTATAAGTTTTGATCCTGCTGAATATTATGTGGTTCAGTGCCTGTGTACTGACTTTTTACAGAATCTTCGGGAAGATTGGTAAAAAAACAACTTTTAGGATGCTTTTTTGAAATCAATTTTAGTACAATTATTTATATTTCAATGAAACGTTTTTCCGACCCCATAATCTGAATAAAAAATTTTCTTGAATTTTACTGCAACTTATATAAAACAAAATTTCTTTGTGTCCATGAGAGGGATATAAAAGAGCCAAATGCGTATAAGCCCTCTAAATGTGAAAAGCTTACCCATATTGTATAATAAAAAAAAATCGAAATATTATAAGTAATATTCGGAGTTTTCTTAATAATTCAACACACAGTTCGACTTACCTTACATTCTCATGTTTTTGTATGTAAATTCTATGAAATTGACCGGCAACCGGTGAGAGTATGTCATTTTTCATTTGCATAGCAACATGCTGAGGTAGTACCGACAACAAAAGTCTTTCTAATTTCTCATTCTCATCCTGGATCTCTAAGCGAGCTGCAATACAATTTCTCGTATCCAAAAATGCTCGACGTTGGGCGCGTTCCATCATAATGTTTACAACTAGACCGGCAACATTAACACCAATAAACATAACAATGTTGGCTATAAGCTGAAAGAGAGAAATGAGATTTATTACAATATAAAATATCACTGGTACAAGAGCAGAATATGTTAGCTTATCTAGTTTGGCAAAATAAAAGTAACAGAGATAAATCTTACAAACCTTATTTATATCATAGGGGCAATTTAACTTATATTTTTTATCTTCACAAAAAGAAAATTTTGTGGAAGTTCTACAACATTATGTAACAATTTTTTGGTAAATTCGTTTTGCTCATACTTTACATTGTGGAATCTAAAAGATATAATAGCTTTTTAATGAAAATGGTGAAAATGATGAAATTTCGTATAGCAGTAATCTTTATTTTAGCATAGTCCATAAAAATTGCAACATTTATTTGCATTTTTCAAACGGCATGAATAAAAAACTTATAAGTCATATATCAACTTCCCGTTGCCAACTTCTACACTTCAGCTCTCATCGAGAGTTTAAGGTGTAATATCTGCATCTGACCTTACCGGAGGTGCTGTAATCGGTAGTCGGAAGTTGATGTTAAATCACATCATTCGATTCAATGGTCAATGACACTCAATGTCTTGAAAACAACAATAATGATTTATGTGAAAATTTTATATTACATTCTCCACATTCTATTCTCTATTAACTAACTATAACTATAAATATTCCAAAAATATTTTTTAATTTTGATGAGCTATATAAAAGTAACCTCTGGACCGTTTTGTCTGCTTTATTGGTCTGCCGCTAACACTATAAATTTCTATGTCCTTTTTATAAGTTTCCGCCAAAATACTTTTTAACTCTTAGCCCCCCCATGGGTTGGAACACGAATTTAACTTGCGAATTTATTTTCATACACTTGAAATTTGAGTTAACAAATAAAATTCGTTTTTATCAGAATTTAATTTAATTCCGTGTTCACATTTCTATTAGAATAAAGACGAGCTTTAGTAAAATTAATATTTGTGCATAAGCGAAAAATCGAAATATATTCAAAATGGATTCTTCATTCGATACAGTTCACATGTAAAATATGCAGCCTGGCTTGATTTTAGTTAAAAGTTAGTTAGTCAACAGGTTTTTGTAGTCTTTAGGGAACTCAATATAATAATATCGGTCGTACAGCGTAATAATATTAATGTCGGATATATTCGCATCCGAAAATACGAACAATTTTGAAAACATATTTTTGTTTGAAAATGGTTGCCACATTTAAAATCAATTTTTACATACAGAAAAAAAAATTACAAGGTTGAAAGTAATATTTAGGTGTCATGTGATAGCCTTTGTCTATATTATTCTACTACATTTGGATAGTTTGTGTATCATCCACAGGCGGTGCCCTCGGCGGGGGCTATAATAATTGTCATTGTAATCTGTTGAGTCTAAAGGTGGCTCGAGTTCATGGCCTCTTAAATAATCATGAATCATCTGCTGGTTTCCTTATATAACAAGAAAATGGGGCTTTTCGAAACTTCATTTTCAAAACCCACAAACCCCACAAACTCTTCAGAGAATGTATATTTATGGTAGCAGTGGTTAAATTTGACAATAATTTTCTTAATGGTTTTACTACATAACAGAAATTTACTTCAACAACATCAAACTTAAAATTGTTGATTAGGTTACAATCAATAGAAATTCAATTCAATAACATAGAACTTGAAAAGAGTATTTAGCTTTCAATAGCTTTCAAAGTCTGTGCGATCCACAGGATGGGATGTAGTAACTACAAATACTCATTTGAGACGGCATAGAATAATTTTCTATGTTGATTTAAGCAAGTCCCGCCAGCGTATACATTGAAACCTCGAACTGCTTTAGATAGCTGACTGAAATTTTTAAAAATGTCATAGAGTGGTCATTGGAAGGCAAAGTTCGAAATTGGGAAAAAATTGGCCTGGTGGGGAAAAATTACCCATACATGATTTAACGCATCTATGAAAAGTTGACACTTTTCAGGAAATTTGTTAAAATGTTACCATTTATTGTTTAATTAAAAACCATATACTCGTATAGTGATAGCTTATAGACTATGGAAAAGAACATCCCTACCCGTGTACGTTTCTATGGAACCGCGAAATCTGTTCAACTGTTATGATTGAAAACCAACAAAAGCAGCCATTTTCGTTCGAAACATGGACTTAAGTCGCTGGAGAGTTTCCCATTCCCATTTATCTGGTGATTATTCGGTGTATCTTCGTCTATATTGTAGGCCACAAGTGCAACAAATTGGCGGCCGTGGTTCAGTAGGACAATATACTGCTTACTCTTTAACCAAAGGGAATATATGGTGGTAGTTGATAGGTACGTGAAAGGATTACCCCAAGTGGTATACCTTATAAGGTATCGCAATAATTGTGGGCATGTGTGTTGAAAAAATACAAATTTTGATTGAAAAAAATTGGCAAAGTCATGACACACCAGTTATCTATCGATGGATTTATCCAGTAGAAAAAAACTTGCTCATACAAATACTAAATTAAACTTTTGAAAAAATAAGACTTCTCGAATTTTTCTAATCAGGTTTAATAAATTTTTAAATACAAAATAAAAACGAATCAATCAATTCGTTTGTCAAACAAACGGATATCAATGTGTGATTGTCTCTGTAATTCGAATACATTTTCACTTTGAAGAGTTTTTATTTTAATTGAGTTAGACTAACATAAAATTGCTATTTTTATTTGTTATTTTCGTTTTGGTAGGGTTGTCTATCATTTTAAACGCTTTATCGAAACAGGCTGCTAATATTAAAAAGCAAAATTTTGAATGTCTCCGTCAGCATATTATTCTCATTGCTGAAATGGATCGTACTTATTTCACACCGATGAATACATTAAATTTACCATGGTTGGGTAAAGTCCAGGAATACCATCTTTATGAAGTTCACAGACTGTCTATAGGGAGTTATCCTGCTAGTAATGGGAATAACGTGAGTTCTCTATAAAAGGGCGGCCCTAAAACTAGCTAATCTAACAAAGAAGACACACGATTTTTCAGTAAGTTTATAGTAAGAACTGTCAATAGCCATCAACCTCAGACTCCACCTTTTCATTGTTGACAAATCTTTTACCACCAAGTCATTTTTTCAAGTTTGGAAATAGAAAATAGTCCGATTGCATGATGAAGCATATTAATTTTGGTCATCGCAATTTTGTGGATATGTGAACTGTAGCATTGTCTTGATGAAACAACACTTTCTTCTGCGCCAAATGCGCCCTTTTTCTCCAAATTTCATTATCAAAACTCTGCAATAAATTAGCATATTCATTAGCATATATTAGCATATTCGCCAATGATAGTTTTTCCTTTCTGAAGATAATAAATATAATAGCATGCGCATCCCAAAAAAACAGACGCCATAATCTTGTCTGCAGATGGGACCGTCTTCGCCTTCTTTGGACACGATTTTCCAATTCCAGTCTACTGCTTTAAATGTTCCTTTGTCTCAGATGTGAAGTGAAGTGTGAAATCGATGCAAAATTCAGCTTTATTGCGGTGAAATATCGCCAAATACTCTACTGAAACATGTTTTTGCTCTGCTGAAAGCAAGTGTGACACCCATCTTGCGCACAGGTTTCTTATCTTCAAATCTTCGGTCAACATACGATATATAGAACTTTTCAAAATACCTCCCATTTCAGCTAACTCACACACCTCCTGCCAACGATCATCCAATACTATTTTGTTGAATTTCTTAACCGTGTCTGGCGTGGAGACCTCAATTAGCCAAACACTACGGTATTCGTCTTGGCAGCTCGTACGGCCTCGTCTCTCTCTGCTACCCAATATTTTACAATCGTAAACGAAGGAGCAGACTTCCCCACAGTGGAATCTAGCTCGGCTTTACATAATGGTGACTAATTTTTTTCATTTTTACAAATTCACTGAGTCGTTTACTTTTGATGGTTCAAAATACTAAAAACGTGTTGCATTAAAGCCTAAAACGTATGTTTTATAAGGTTGCCAATTTTCACCAAAATAATTTTTTTTTCTGGCTGTTGGCATAATCTATACGTCATGTTGGCTAGCTTAGGGACCGCCTACGTATTTTGGCTACAAGCGCTCAGCATTAGGCGAACTTCAAGTACATCTCGAGCCCTGTCACTCACCATACTGTAATGACTATAAAGACATGATGTTGAGGCAACAAATTGACGATGATATTTGCTTCGATTTTAACCCAAAAGCACGTTCTGGTATGTTGAGACATTACCAAGACAATTGGGCTACATATTGAGTTATTCAATTTCGAACAATTTTACACATTTTCTTCTGTTGTTCATTACTGCAAGACTACGATGTGGTAACAGCAATCTCCTTATTGCCATTTTAATATACATAATCCTCATTGAAATCACCAGCATAAATGTTTCTTATATATAAATGCTCTAATTATTTATTCACTCGTTAGTAATTAGAATAATAAATGAAACACAAAACTAGGAAGAACAACTTTATAATTGTACAAAGTTTTATTTCCGGAAAACTATAACATTGTGAACAAACACGAATATGAGACGTTCCAGATTAAGCCAGATAGTCATATTTGCAATCTTCTTTAATTTCTGTTCTTTGTTTATATTGAACGATGTGATTTATAATTTCATTTGAAATATGAGAAAGTGATAAGGTATAACTTTGAACGAATTTTGTTGCACTTGAACAGCAATTTTATTACTTTTTGAGTATTCCGCACAGAGCTTTTGACAGTTCATATGTAATTCGGCACATGTACCGAAGTCAAATATTTTTAGGTGGATATGCCACTATATCGCGGAATAACTTTTGCATTTAATCGAATTTTATTATTAAATGCGTGCCCTGAGCTTATCTTCAGTGCCGAATGTTTTATTTGTGTAAATTTAATTAAATAGTGTTGACTAACGGCGGAAGTTAGAAATGTTAAAACTGACACTGAAGTAGATAGAAAATGATGGGTATAATAATAGCTGTAATTTCCGTAACAGACACGAGTTCCTGTTATGTGTCACAGTTGGATCATTCGATTTTCCATCAGTAGACAATCTTTTTGTAAACTTTGATAAAATACGTTACATGTGTTATTGGCAAGATACCAGACTCCGTGTTTGAAGAAGTTTTTCCAAAGTGGACTTTTACTTTCGGCATCTGTCGCTTACAGCGTGGTCGTGGTCAACATGTATATGAAATAAGCAAAAATAATGACAGCATTTTTTAATCGACCAAAATCAAACAGACAAAAAATCACTTTATTCATACTTTAATCCAAAAAGGGCTTTCATTTCCACCTTATTATCAATAATCGCTTAGTAAAATTAAACTGGAAAAGATGATAAATGCTTTTGGTCAATATAAATAAGGACGATTTTGTTTTTTTCTTTTTTATTTTTGGATTGTAGAACTGATATCTTAACTTGATAATAGTCTTCCATTTATCTCATATTTGATGCATTGCTATGAATGTATAATTTGATTATTTTCAACTTATTACTTTCGTAGTCACGCAGCTTTAAATACTGATTTGCGTTTGAATAATTTTCAAATGATTGTGAACGTTACTTTTCAATTTAGAAATAATTTCATTTTTCTATGATTATTGAGCTGTGTTATGGAACGACTCATAGGTGTTTAATACCACACTGCGTATGAGTGATGCCCAACACACAAATATGAATGAATTAAATATAACTCATACGTACGGATGTCCACTGGCAACAGTCAGTCGAGAATGAATGAATGTTGTTTGTTATAACTCTACGTCCATTTCATTCATGACCTTTTAAGTAAAGCACTCAACTGACATTAGAACTTTTCATGGTCTTTCTTTCTATTTAAATTGCTTTTATGAATAAACTAAATTTTGCAAATGATTTTGTCAGAAACAATAAAACTATTTGTGGATTAAAATGATAATTTCCGTTCCGTGTTGCTGCTACTGGCACCTCTGGATTTGGCCACAAAAATTAATTTCCTTCTGCTTCATAGTAAACAAAACTATATGCATGTGATCCGATAACATTCACTTACCTGATTATATTCCAAATAACGAAATGCATCCGTAAATATTTTGTAGACAGTCAAACTGATGTGCACCAAAGGCAGGATGATGCCAAAGCAAACGGCTTCCCAGATTTGTAATGGCATCATGGCATAAGCCAAAAAGACCACAAATACAATTTGCCAGACACCCTCGGCCATGACCTGTATTGGGGAGGGAGGAGAGACAAGTTTATATAAATTATAAATCACAGTAGACGTAACACTATGTAAATGGAGATAAAAAACGAAAAACAACTATGTTCAAATGGAAGAAAACGTGAAAAAATCGTTAATCGATAGTAAAGAATGAATGACAGTTGTTCCAAAAAGCAGTGGCCCAAATGACGTGATTGCTACATCCAATTGACAGCAGTTTATAAATGGCATGTTGGCCTTATCAAATTTTAAAAGTTCAATCACATCACCAAAATGGGCTCCCTGTTGTGTATCATTGAGCCCCCCGGAAAAACCCACGATCTATGGTAATTTGAAACTCGATTAAGTTGATTGAGAATTCAAATAAAAAAAAAAACACAGGACCAGCAACAGGACTAGCTAATGATGATATATCAGACATCGCATGCAACAGCATTGTCAATGTGTTTATGTTCGTGTTGTTTGTTGCTGTTGTTGCAGTAGTAGCAGTATTATTACATAATGTAATGATGTTGAATCAGTTAAATGAGTTTTTTTTTTCAAAGTTAATTAATTGTGTTTATTGCATTAAGTATTAAAAGATGACGACTACTATGGCTACAACTACCGTCTGTTATTCATATTGGCTTATTTAATTGTTTACCTCGGATGCTTCCTTTATAAAGGAATATTAAATTATTAGAGAGAAAAAAACAACTCAATTAATTTACATAAATGTGATTAACTCTTGCGAGAGGATAAATAAATGTAATGACACAAATGTGAATTTAAATAAGAAAACTGTTTATTATACCTATTATACATGTATTGAAAGCCTTAAATTGTGTAGCATAAACGCAATAGATTGATATTTTCTGGTGAATCTTAATAACACAGATAAAGTGGCAGTAATCCACATTTACGTCGCTGCATTATATATTTCTGTTGTCTTTCTCTTCCTTCTTTTGTAATAACGAAATTTGGGTCAACAATTAAAACAATTTTCGAATGCTGATGACTGAAGTTAAAAAATTCCCAAATACATAGAACAAACTCGGATGTATGAAGATGATTTCATTCATGTCAACCGATTTATAAATACAACCATTATACAGTGTGGCGCACCAGTAGTGCTACAATAACAAATTCAAATAATTATTTTAAGTTTTTTTAATCAATGTTTAATTTATATAACTAATTGCTTTTGAAGATGATAGACCATAAATGACCTCCATACTCATTCACGCATATGCGACACCTGATCAGAAAATTATTCATTGCGGCCTGAAAGGTTAAACGGGATCGCCTCAATCATTGTTTTAATGGACAGATTCAATTCAGTCAAATTCCTTGATTTCGTTTTGTACACCTGTTGCTTCACATATCCCCATATAAGAAACTCAACTACAGTCAGGTCAGGTAACCTTGGAGTCAAGCGGAAAGTGAAGTTTCTGGATATTAGATGTTTGGGAATTTTCGTTGGAACTCCGTCATAACCGGTCTGACTATGTGTGCAGTTGTTCCATTTTGCTAGAACCAAATGCTATTGAAACGGATACATCTTAGACGCAGTTTTGGGTAAAAAACAAACCCCTGCTACATCTTCATATAACGGTTTCCATTGGTTACCGTTATGTGTTAGTAGCACGATTCCTGCGCCACTCAAGAAATATAACTGTTTTGGGCTGCAATTTGTACATTAAGTGATAGAAAATAAATCTAAATAGTTCTTAAAATGTAAGCGAGAAGATAGAAGAGGTTTAGTAACAAAGCTTAAATTCATGAAGCTGTGTTTAGACGAGTTTAGCATATCAGAATATTTTGATTATTTAGAGATCTGTAACTTTGGGTTTTAAAAAGGAAAATGAACACATCCAACGCAAAATTGGATTTTCGGATTTAAGAAGGAAAATGAATACATCCAACGCAAAATTGGATAAAAATACACCCTCTTAATGGTGTAGGAACCGAGATACCAGAGGCCAATACTAGAAATTGGAGTCGGCATCAAAAATGATTAAAGGACGTAAAGTTGTAGCTGATATCAAACCATGAACAATGAAATGCGAAACGTTACACTCGAACTTCAGATAGCGATGCAATATATGTTATAAAAACCAAAAGGACGATACGATTCTGGAGTGTAATGTTGGACCTCTGTGTCCTTCATTATAACATATTGAATAAAGAATCTTTTTTGCATTTAAACTATATCAAATGATGTTCCGAATCAGTATCGCGTTCATGCTTTTGCTGCACTAAGTAAGCAAAATAATAATGTATTTTCAACTTCTCTGGGATATCAGCCATGACTTTCAATTATTAGCGGTTTTAATGCTTTTCAGCTATCTCAATGCTTTTCAGAATTAGCGGTGCACGTACGACCTCGTTTAAAATCAGTAAACAATTGAAATGTTTTGACGATAAAGAATCGCCATAACACTTCAATAATTGTACTACATGGGGATGTATGTACACGATGTGATGGATGCAATAAAAAAAGAGCAAAAGTGACTTTACTTAGATCACAGTAATTCAAATATAAATGACCAAAATGAGGTAAAATTTTGGCAGGTGCCACAAGAGGGTCGGCTGAAAAAAATATCGGTTCTCTGTATGTTATTCCAGAACTTTTTAACCACTGCGTTAGAAATTGGGAACACTTGGATTTTACATGTATCCGGTGCGACTTTCGATTCGATTAAAAAAAAAAAGAGTTTAAATTTTGTCACATAGATTTACAACGGAAAAAACTAATTTTCGTTTTTTTTCCGAGTGGATCGCATTTAATTTTTACTCAAATATTTAGAATTAAAAAAAATGCATATTATATATTATATCATGGTAAAATGTAAAATTTTAATATAAATATGAAGTATAGTTAAAATAAATCCATTATTATCCGATAGATGGCTTTAGTAGTCTATGTAGCTTCCGTTGTATAAGTGCGATGGTATTACGCTAAATAGCGTTAGAAAGGTAAAATTTCATATCCTAAAATATAATTAGATGGTCTTGTTTTTGCTTGACTTAGAATTGTTTGATAACACATCAAAAATGAACATCAGCAAGGAGAAAGTACGCTGTATTTCATAGTTTTTCTTCGATAAAGGCAAAAATACAAGCCTAAGGACTGAAAATGTGAGTAGTTTTTATGGTCCCGATACTGTAACTGCCAATCAGGAGCTATTTTGTTATCGTCGATTGTCTTTCGGAGTCGCTTTGGAGGGACAATTGTCGAAAATGTCAACAGTTTAATAGAAATCTGGCGCGACCGTCACTTAAAGACTATTTAGATTGTCCAGCAGTTAAACATTGAGCTCAAAAACCGTTTGGAACCACTTAAATAAAACTGGTCACAAAAAAGGTTTGTTGTATGAGTACAACACGAGTTAATGCAGAAAAACCTCATGGACCGAATTTTCATGTACGAATCGCTGCTGAATCACATCAAATTGGAACCATATTTGAAGCGGATGGTATTTGAATAACATCAAATTGGAACCATATTTGAGGCGGATGGTATTCGCTTACGATGACGTCAAGGAAAAACGTAGTCAAATAGTGATGAGCATGCGCAAATGACGGTTAAGCCAGGACTCACGGTCAGGATGTTTTTGTTGTGTATTAGGTGCGATTGCCAGAGAATCGCCTATCATGTACTGTTCCCAACAATTGCATCGTTCTGAAGGAAGTAAAAGCCCGGAAGCGCAGCCAGATTTGGACAATAGAAAATGAATTGTATTGCATCAGGGCAACATCAGGTCATACTCAACGATAGCGATTCGCCAGAAGGCCCTGGAACTTGTTGAGAGGTTCTTATGCATCCATCTTATAGTCCGGACCTGTGACCAAGCAATTACTATCACTTTCTGCCTATGGCGAATGATTTTGTAGGTTAGTTATTAGGTAGGATTTTGTAGGTTAGTTATTTTTTGCCAATACGGATAAGTTTTTCTATGTTAGAGATGTAATGAAATTACCACCTAAATGGCAACAAGTTATAGAACAAAGTGGCCAATCATTGGCCTTAATCGGATCATTCTGAGTAAAGTCTTCAATGTCATGCAGAAATAATGGATTTTTTTACTACTCTTTATGTTGGCAAATAGTATAGGATAGTATGAATGAGGAAAGGAAAGATAATCAATCTTCGTTGTACGAATCAGGTTGTAGGGTCTGCATCGAACCATTGCACAGAAAATTTAGTGAACTATTATAAATCCTATGATCCGATGGAGCTTCGGCCATGTAATCAGTTATAACTTTAAATCATAACTTGTACCAGTTTAAGAAAATTGCGATGAAAAATTAGATGAAGTTCTACTAGCTTTATTACATTTAAAATCTCTTTATTCGCGTATGTTTCTTTTTGATGTGATGTATCATAGTGATATTTTTATTCATTCTACGTATCTAAGAATGGAGTGCACTAAATTGTAAATCGTTACCCATATCCTCTTACTAGTAATTTTCAATCTATAGCAGTCATATAATTTTGGTAGCTCATATTTGGGTTATATTTTGTTTGCTTAAAGTTACTAATAACCAACCCAAATTCTCTATTAAGGAAAACAGCATAATGACGTTTTTAAATGCAAATGTCCACAACTTACCTCCTTGGTGTCAACGGGAAATACAGAACCCAGTGTCGGCATTGAAACAAAACAAATGGCAGCGGTAAATAACAGGATACCGTAGCACAGGCAGGGTAAATGATGATCTTTGAT
>JAHXMU010035950.1:0-19453 GCA_019455685.1 Philornis downsi | reverse complement strand
AAAGTATACAAAATTCAAGTTTTTTGGTCGAGTTCAATATTTCCGAAATAATACTAGATATCATTTTAAATTACGCAGGTGTGACGAATTTCGAAAATACTTTTTTTTCAACTTTTTTCTTCTACTTTCTTAGTAGCATTCTACCAGAGCTGTATTATACATTCTGTCAAAAAAGTATCGAAAATTGTCCAATAAAATACAAATACACTTAATTTCATTGTTTGGGCTTTAAAGCGTGTCCCTTCTTCTCCACTATGCTTATGCTAACGAATAATTTAATCTTCAAAACTTTTGTCGAAAACTTTATATAAAAGATTTCAATTCTGTGAAAACAGATGTCTCGAAGTGGTGATTTGAGTTCGGGAAGAAGTTGTTGAATGTTATTTGTTGATTTTTTGGCCAGAAATTTATTCACAATGATAGCCTTGAGAGACGGTCAAAAGCGATGAACACAAATCTAGTTTTATCAAGTATTTATTACACAATTTCAGCAGTCTACAAATTAGGGATTACAGGGGAAAAATTAAACATCGGCCAGTCAATTAATATGTTTGGGAGATACCAGAATCACTCGAACGAAGTAAGCATGACTTATGAAAAATTTGTCTGAATTAAGTAGGATTCCCATTGAAAGCAAAACATTTAATTATCATAAACATTTTATTATCATTTAGTTGCTTTAAAACCTCTAGGCTGACAGCCTTCCACCACCGGAAGTGGTATTTATTTAGTGAAAGGTTTGCCATTTATGAATATGGATCGGAAGAACGCACGTAAAAATATTTAAAACTTACTCCAAAGTGATGATTCAAATGTGGTCACTTTTCGTGAATTAGCGGGTGATTATGGCCGTCATAATCGACCAACTATGGTAGTGGAATTGGCAAGATTATAAAGAAATTTGAAGAGACTGGCATTACAGATGTGGTGAAAGTGTGACGGATAATCCGAATTTGCCGATTCCAAGGTGTTCTTAGCAATCAGGATATCTTACGGCTCATTGTGACGTGTTTTGCACTCGGATCTCTACCTCCATCCATATAGAGTCCAACTCACGCTAAAATTAAAGCCGGCTGACCATTTACCTATACAACGCCGTAGATGTGCTATTGAATGCTACAGCGGCAGGCTTTCAATGCAGGTTTTTCGAACAAAATTTTCTTCAGTGACTAAGCTCATTTCTCACTCGATGGTTACCTCAACAAGCAAAATTGTTTCATTCGGGGGCCTGAGGTGATTGTGAAAAGCCATTGCATCCAGAAAAAGTGACTGCCTGATGCGCATTATGGTCCGAAAGTGTCATTGGGCCGTATTTTTTTCGAAAATGACGCTAGAGCAAACGTTACCGTCAATTCAGAGAGCTATGGCCGTATAATAACTGACTTATTTGGCGTACAGTTGAAAAATATGAACTGAACAATGTGTGGCTTAAACAAGACAGTGCCACATAACAGCCACACACATGACCGATTTTGGCTTTATTGCATGAGAAGTTTCCAGAAAGCGTAACTTCACGTTTTGGAGATGTCAAGTGGTCACCAAGATCGTGCGATTTTGGCGCCGTTAAACCTCTTTTGTAGGGCTACGTTAAAAACCGCGTCTACGCGAATAATCCCCAAACGTTGAAGCATTTGAAGGCCAACATTCGTCAAGTTATCTCGCCCGAAATGAGCGGAAAATGTTTATTTTTGAAACCTAAAAATGTATAATCTGTTGCTAAATGCCAATATCTCGTTTTTTAAAATTTGATACTGTTGTATTGAAAATTCTTATGGCAAATTTTGTGTACTACTAATAATATTCTCAGGGATTACAACTTCAAATTGGATATCATTTTTTTTTCCAAAGTGGTTTTAAGCAGTGGTTCGGTGAGAGTATTCCGAGTCAAAAAAATGTTTACAAGTGGTACAAGCTTTTCACATAAGGTCGAGAAGATGTGAATGACGACGCTCGCTCTGGACATCAACAACTGATGAAATTGTTGAGAAAGTGGGGAAAATTGTTATGGAGAATCATCGAATCACAATTAGAGAAGTTGCTGAGGATGTCGGCATATCAGTTGGCTCATGTCATGCAATTTTTTTGAAAATGTTGGGTATGCAGCGTGTAGCAGCGAAGTTCGTTCCAAAATTGCTGTATTTTGACCAAAAACAACGTCGCATGAGCATCGCTCAGGAATTGTTGAATGACGTCAACGGCGGTGATCCAGATCTGCTTAAGAGGGTCACAACTGATTGACGAATTATGGGTATATGGTTATGATATCGAAACCAAAGCCCAATCGTCAAAATGGAAGAGTCCAGGAGAGACAAAATCTCAAGGTTTTGCTAACTGGTTTCTTCGATTACCATGGCGAAATGCATCAGGAGTTCTTACCACAAAGTCGTACGATAAATAAGGAAGGAGTATTACATTGAATTTATGCGCCGTTTGCGTGAAGCAATACGAAAAAAATGCCCGGAATTGCGAGAAAAAATTAATGAGTTTTGCATCATGATAATGCACCTGCTCATTCATCTTTGCGTGAGAGAGGTTATTTGCCCAAAAACAACATCGTTATCGTGCCTCATCCACCGTCTTCACCAGATTTGCCCCCTGCGACTTTTTCCTGTTCTCAAGATTGAAGGGGCCCATGAAAGGACGGCGTTTTGCGACGATTGAGGAGATGAAAACCGAATTGCTGATAGAGTTCAAGGACATACATACTGAAAATTACATATAGATAAAATAGAAATTGATGAAAAAGTAAATATTTTTTGAGAAAAATGAAAATTCACCTTATTTTTTTTAACACACCTCGTAAATGCTAAATAATTTGTGCTTCATGTTATAGAAACAAAAGAAAATATTACAAATATTTGCTATAGCTTACAATGACCATCGCTAATAACGATGTATGTTGAGCTATCGTTTGGAGGTCGTTTTAAGCTATTTCAGTGTATTAAAGTATTGATCAAAGGAATTCATTCAATACGCGTACTTTTGTTGTTTTTCTTTTCTCCGCTCGCTGGGTTATGGCATTTGGCTACATCTAATATTTTTGAATAATAGCCAATAAATTTGTGTTGGCTGTAAAGCAAATATTATCGTAAACCAACTGCATATATATGAACATTATATCAAATTAATATTTCTCTAAAAGCCATATGTTTAATGTAAATTAGCATTTAGACTATAATAAATATTTGGCAATAAGGTTGGTAAACAGACATTTATAATTTGTACTAAAAATAGGCCATAAATTATTATAACTAACCGTTTGGAAGAATATGATTGTTCCCTAATTTGTTATAAAAACTATCAATATGATGATGATTAAATGATTTCTACTATCATGCTAGTTACAGCTCTATTTCATGTTTGGGAATAGAGAGATTTGTACACATATAGTTGGTTTGTACTTAGTGATTTTTGGTTTTGTGGCAATCTTAAATGGTAATATTGTAATGCTGAAATCGATTATGGTTCAGGCAGAAGAAGTCAGTTATATTTTTAGATGCGCAACTAAGTTCTCGCTGCTTGTTTTTATAGAAATGCAACTTTATTATGAAAACGAGCTTACAAATGATTCATTGAAAGTATTGCCCATCGCTAGCTACTACTTTTTCTCATCTTTGTAAAAGTAGAAGCATAACTGGACAGCCTCCACAACTTTCTTTTCATTGGAGTACTGTAATGAATCCATTTTTTCACAACCCATTGCAATACGATAAAGATCACCCTTCCTTTTTTGTCGCTGAAGTTGTTCACAGGCAAAAAACGACGTTCAATGCCCCTTGGCTTTAACTCATAAAAAAAACCTAAGTTCGTTGCTTTTGAAACATTCCCAACGCTTGGAATCGCTTGGAAATGACTTGGCGGATAACTCCTAATACTGAAGCAAGCTCTATCTGCGTTTGACATGGATTCCCATCGAGCAATGCCGTCAATTTAGTGTTTTCGAAGGTTTTTCGTCTTCCTCCACACGCAAGGTCGTGAACATCAAAATCACCGTCTTTAAAGTGACGAAACCAATCTCAACAAGTTCTTTCGCTTAAAGCAGCATCTCAATGAGCTTCAGCCGCCGCATATAACGATTATTTGGGAGAAAATGATTATTGTGTCGAAGCGGTATGTTTCACCGCATACCTAAGCTTGGCTCAAGACGTTTAGGTTATGGCAGAATCGACTAGTCCTTGAAGCTGGCGTCATCTATTGGCAAACAGCGGGAACTTAGTTGCGTACCTAATGTATGGTATAGTATTTTATTATTACGTTATTTTATTATTTATTATTTATATTTATTTTTCTATTAGAAGAGTTTAATAATCTGTATTTCGCACTGTATAATGCAGATCGGGTTAGTCTGAGTGACGTTAGAAAGATAAGATTTCATACTTAAAAAACTTCTCAGACAGTTTTGTAATTGACTGACTTAGTATTGTTTGAGCGAACCTCAAAGATGGACACCAGTAAGGAGAGAATACGCTATATTTTAAAATTTTTGTTCAATAAAATTATATTCTTTCCACGAGACATTGTTTGCTCACGAAAAAATTAAGAGGCATTGTCAGCTTTTCCCATATTCGTTTTCAACACTAAACTCGGGATATGTGATGTTTTTGCGTCATAGTATGCTCGATAATATATTTGTAAAATTGTCAAGTTGCATCTTTCTTTATTACTATTTAATTTCCAAGTTTAAAAATGTATTATCGAATATATTGCGACGTGCAAATGTACATTATTTCGACTGCAGTTTTGGAAATCAACAACAAAAAGGTTGACGTTGCCTCAATAGAAATATTTTTCGTGAAAAAATATAGTTTTGTCTGAGGGAAAACTGTAGCTTCAAATTCCACGACCATTTTTTTATATGGAATTTCATCCTGAAAAGTCAACATAGTTACAATCCAGCAAAAAAGTGAGGGCCCGTTTTCATCACTTTTAAGGATGCACCATTATGCATGGTGCTACTTCAAAAACAAACTAAAGAAGTTTCAATTTAAGTTTTTGGCAAAAGATTTGCTTATCTTCCAAAATGTGTTGACCGATATTATTAAGTTTCCATTTAAAAAAACCATAAATATTCAGAGATCAAATGAAACATAAACATTTCATACCGGCATAAAAATCTAAGTCGCTAATGTCCGTCCATAATTTTGTGGACTGAAATGAATGGTAGGAGATGTATAAGTTTTGATCCTGCGGAATATTATGTGATTCAGTGCCTATGTACTGACTTTTTACAGAATCTTCGAAAAGATTGGTAAAAAACAACTTTTAGGATGCTTTTTCGAAATCAATTTTAGTAGAGTTATTTATATTTCAATGAAACATTTTTCCGACCACATAATCTGAAGAAAGATTTTCTGGAACAAAAAGCTATTCTTTTGAATACTGAAAAATTGTGACCAAAGATGAGAGTTTTCATCACACCTATATCACTCATGAATATGTAGAGAAGAGACATTGTATAAATTTTCTTACTTATACTTATATTGAATTTGTACTTCAAAAATGTACTTAATTTAAATTGCAAATCAATGTATAATACGTGTGCAATCGTGAATTGCTTTTGTTTGACTATTAAAATTATTAAAATTTACGTGAACTGATTAATGAATTGTAAAAAGATAAATTGTAAAGTGATAAGTTAAGTTAGTATGCCAAAAGCGGCACTTCTTTACATCACATCATGGCAAGTAGTCATTTTCTACTCTCATCTCTAATTTTACATTAAAATTACCTACTATAACGTGAAAAGAACTTCCGTTGTTCATCAATTCTTTCATAAGCATTATATAGTAAGGTACACCTGCTATACTCAAACATCTCTTCACTATTTCACTATCCTTCGAGGTTTAATCTCTGGTTTTCTCTTCCTACCTAAATCCCAATACAATCGTTGTATGAGAGATTGTAAGAATCTAAGGCTATCATCAATTTCTACAGCTACCCCGCTACCGCAAATAGGTGAATTTTTCCTTTACCAAAGATACAGTCCACATCATAACAATCACAATTTCCCTGAAGATCGCTTGGAATCCACGTCAACCACTATCATCAAACTCTCTCCAAACGCTAACACCAATCGACCCTTCCCCCCTTAGAACAACGTTTGTTCAGACATCATAAAATAGTGTTTCTCTTCTATGACAACCCTATGTAAATTTCATTGGTGATTACGCATGTTTTCACCACTTCTCTTTCTCAAAATGTGATGAATGTTCGCCTCTTTGGATGCATTTATTTTGTTGAGAATCTTAAAGGAGTAAACGCAAGGCAGATGACAGAAAATGTGAAGAGTATCAATGGTCCTGATATTGTAACCGCTAATCATGAAAAACTTTGGTTTCAGTCATTCCGTTCAGAAGTGCACCACGCTCTGGAATGTCAATTATCGAAAATGTCAATGAAATAATGGAAATTGTCAAGATCGATGGTAAACTAAGCACTTTTTCGATTGCCCAGGAATAGAATATTAAACAAAAAATCGTGTGGGAACAGAATTTCCATCTGCGAATTACTGCTGAATCACAACAAAATCGACATCATAGACTGCAAATGACCTCTTTCCTCATTCATGCACATGCGACGACTGATCAGAAAATTCTTCATTGCGGGATTGCCACAATTGTTGTTTTAATGGACTGCTTCAATTCAGTCAAATTTCTTGGATTCGTTTTGTACACCTCTTGCTTGACATAATCCCATAAAAAAAAGTCTGGTGCTGTCGGGTCAGGTGACCTTGCGAAAGGTAGAGTTTCTGGATATTATTTTGTTAGGGAATTTTCGTTGGAGCTCCGTTTTGACTATGTGTGCAGTTGTTCTATCTTGCTGGAACAAAAATGTTGAAACGGATACATTTTCGGCGCAGTACTGGGCAAAAAAACTCCTTTAACATGTTTAAATAACATTTCCCCATCGACATTGATATTGTGTTTGAAGCGCGATTCGTGCATCACCCTGTATTATGATCCGCTCCTCTACGGCCAACATTTGAGCCGTCTAATGGAAGCGAATGTCAAAAGCGAAGAGAGGAATTGTGTGCCATGAGGACAACGCCAAGCCATATACATCAATTGTTATTCGCCAGAGGGAGAAATATGATTGCGTCTTTTGCATCCATCATGTAACCCAGGTCTGGCATCGAGAGATTCATGTGGCAATCTTCCTGTCAATAGCGAATGATTTTGCAGGAGAAAAATTCGTCTCAAGGGAAGCTTGTGAAAATCGACTTTGGCAATTTTTTGCCTATAAGCACGAGAGTTTGTTTGAGAGAGACATTGAGACATACCTTCAAAATGGCAACAAGGTATCGAACAAAATGGTACATATTTGATCTAAATCGGTTCGTTCGAACTATACTAGATAATAGCTTCAATGTCATGCAAAAATTATGGATTTCTTTTTAATACAACTTATATAAAACAAAATTTCTTTGCATCCATGAGAGGGATATAAAAGAGCCAAATGCGTACAAGCCCTCTAAATGTGAAAAGCTTACCCATGTTGTATAATAAAAAAAATCGAAATGTTATAAGTAATATTCGGAGTTTTCTTAATAATTCAACACACATTTCGACTTACCTTACATTCTCATGTTTTTGTATGTAAATTCTATGAAATTGACCGGCAACCGGTGAGAGTATGTCATTTTTCATTTGCATAGCAACATGCTGAGGTAGTACCGACAACAAAAGTCTTTCTAATTTCTCATTCTCATCTTGGATCTCTAAGCGAGCTGCAATACAATTTCTCGTATCCAAAAATGCTCGACGTTGAGCGCGTTCCATCATAATGTTTACAACTAGACCGGCAACATTAACACCAATAAACATAACAATGTTGGCTATAAGCTGAAAGATAAAAAAAAAATTAAAATTGAGATTTATTACAATGTAAAATATCACAGGTACAAGAGGCAGAACATGTTAGCTTATCTAGTTTGGCAAAATAAAAGTAACAGAGATAAATCTTACAAACCTTATTTATATCATAGGGGCAATTTAAATTATATTTTTTATCTTCACAAAAAGAAAATTTTGTGGAAGTTCTACAACATTATGTAACAATTTTTTGGTAAATTCGTTTTGCCCATACTTTACATTGTGGAGTCTAAAAAATATAATAGCTTTTTAATGAAAATAGTGAAAATTATGAAATTTCGTATAGCAGTAATCTTTATTTTAGCATAAAAATTCCAACATTTATTTGAATTTTTCGTGTATTTTCAAACGGCATGAATGAAAAACTTATAAGTCATATATCAATCAACTTCCCGTTGCCAACTTCTACACTTGAGCTCTCATCGAGAGTTTAAGGTGTAATATCTGCATCTGACCTTACCGGAGGTGCTGTAGTCGGTAGTCGGAAGTTGATATTAAGTCGTATCATTCGATTCAATGCTGTGGCAGTCAATGTCTTGAAAACGACAATTATGATTTGTGTGAAAATTTTTGTATTGGATTCTTCATTGGAAGAGCTATTAACATAAAATGCAGGGTGTCCGTCGGAAAGGTATACTAATTTGTTTGTTTATAATTTTAGATTAAATGAAAGAGAATGGATCTTATATTGATATATGTTTTATTTAATGTCGGTAATTATGTATGGAATACAATATCAGATAAATGTCCGCCTCTGTTAGCCTCACAAATTTACGTGGTATTTCAATAATTTCATTACGAATATTTTGTTTGAGTTGCTTAAGCGTTTCTGGTTTGTTTGCATAAACCTTGCTTTTTAGATATCGCCACAAAATGAAGTCCGGAGCAGTCAAATCAGCCGACCCTTTTAATGGATGCAAAGGTGACTGATAAATAAGTTGAGGTTTTCCTTTGCCCGGAACCGACTATTCTGTTTATTCACATATTCATTCTATTGAATAAATGAATGAATGATGAAATGAAGGAAAGGTCTTGTGGAAAAAGCTCTTCTTTCGACTGAATCTTCAATAGAAACAAATGCAAATCCTTGTGCAAAATTATGGCCAAAGTTGATCTTTGAAGAGCAAGCTCCTGAGCATGGCGTCGAGTTGAGGTTGATGGATTGTTTTGAACACAGCAGTAATGTTTTCAGCCGATTTTGCAGTACGTTGTGGTCCATGCTTGGCCCTATCAGCTACCGATCCTCTTTCTTTGAAATCATTCACTACACGATAAATAGCGCGTCTCTACTTCACGACTGCCAAATGTGAAAAAAATAAAGTAGTATACCTTCCCGACGGACACCCTGTATTTAAATATTAAAAAATATTTTTTAATTTTGATGAGCTATATAAAAGTAACCTCATGGCCGATTTGTCTGCTTTATTGGTCTGCCACTATAATTTTTTGTGTTCTTTTTACAAGTTTCCACCAAAATACTTTTTAACTCTTTGCCTCCATGCATGGGCTGGAACACGAATTTAACTTGCGAATTTATTTTCACGCACTTGAAATTTGAGTTAGCAAATTAAGTTCGATTCGATTCGATTCGATTCTTCAGTCGATACAGTCCACATGTAAAAAATTCGTATGCAAAAATAGTTTCATTAGTCAACAGGTTTTTGTAGTCTTTAGGGAACTCAATAAAATAATATCGGTCGTACAGTGACATATTAATGTCGGATATATTCGAAATATATCCGAAAATACTAACAATTTTGGAAAACCTAATTTTTGTTTCAAAATGGTTTCCGCATTTAATAATCAGTTTTTACATAAATGTAGGAGCTTACAGAAAAAAAAATTAGAAGGTTGAAAGTAATAATTTGGTGTCACACGATAGCCTTCGTCTACATTATTCTACTACATTTGGATAGTTTGTGGATCATCCACAGGCGGTGCCCTCGGCGGGGGTTATAATAATTGTCGGTGTAATCTGTTGAGTCTAAAGGTGGCTCGAGTTCATGGCCTCTTAAATAATCATGAATCATCTGCTGGTTTCCTTATATAACAAGAAAATGAGGCTTTTCGAAACTTCATTTTCAAAACCCACAAACCCCACAAACTCTTTGCATGCTCGTATTTTGATGGTTTGATCGTTGGCAAAATTGTATCAAAATTGTATTGTATATATCGAAAGGATAATAATTTAAGATCGGCGGAATACGTTTAAATGAATAATGAATATTTTTGTTTTTTTACAATTCCCCGTATCTTCTTCAGAGAATGTATAGTTATGGTTAAATTTGACAATAATTTTCTTAATGGTTTTACTACATAACAGAAATTTACTTGAAAAACATTAAACTTAAAATTGTTGATTAGGCTACAATCAATAGAAATTCAATTCAATAACATAGAACTTGGAAAGATTGTTTAGCTTTCAATATTTTACGATAGCAAAGTCTGTGCGATCCACAGGATGGGATGTAGTAACAGAAATACTCATTTGAGACGGCATAGAATAATTTTCAATGTTGATTTAAGCAAGTCCCGCCAGCGTATTCAATTGAAACCTCGAACTTCCTTAGTTAGTTGGCTGAAATTTTTAAAAATGTCATGGAGTGGTCATTGGAAGACAAAGGTCGAAATTGGAAAAAATTGGCCTGGTAGTAAAAAATTACCCATACAAAATTTAACGCATCTACGAAAAGTCAAAAATTTTCAGGAAATTTCATAAAATGTTACCATTTATTCTTTAATTAAAAACCATATACTCGTATAGTGATAGTTTATAGACTATGGAAAAGAACATCTCAACTCGGTTCTATGGAACCGCGAAATCTGTTCAACTGTTATTATTGAAAACCAACAAAAGCAGCCATTTTCGTTAGAAACATGGACTTAAGTCGCTGGAGAGTTTCCCATTCCCATTTATCTGGTGATTATTCGGTGTATCTTCGTCTATATTATAGGCCACAAGTGCAACAAATTGGCGGCCGTGGTTCAGTAGGTCAATATACTGCTTACTCTTTAACCAAAGGGAATATATGGTGGTAGTTGATAGGTACGCGAAAGGATTGCTCCAAGTTGTATACCTTATAAGGTATCGCAATAATTGTGGGCATGTGTGTTGAAAAAATTTAAATTTTGACTGAGAGAAATTGGCAAAGTCATGACACACCAATTATCTATCGATGGATTTATCCAGTAGAAAAAACTTGCTCATACAAATACCAAAGTAAACTTTTGAAAAAATAAGACTTGTCGAATTTTTCTAATCAGATTTAATAAATTTTTAAATACAAAATAAAAACGAATTGATCAATTCGTTTGTCAAACAAACGGATATCAATGTGTGATTGTCTCTGTAATTCGAATACATTTTCACTTTGAAGAGTTTTTATTTTAATTGAGTTAGACTAACATAAAATTGCTATTTTTATTTGTTATTTTCGTTTTGGTAGGGTTGTCTATCATTTTAAACGTTTTGTGGAAACAGGCTGCTAATATTAAAAAGCAAAATTTTGAATGTCTCCGTCAACACATTATTGTTATTGCTGAAATGGATCGTACTTATTTCACACCGATGAATACATTAAATTTACCATGGTTGGGTAAAGTCCAGGAATACCATCTTTATGAAGTTCACAGACTGTCTATAGGGAGTTATCCTGCTAGTAATGGGAATAACGTGAGTTCTCTATAAAAGGGCGGCCCTAAAACTAGCTAATCTAACAAAGAAGACACACGATTTTTCAGTAAGTTTATAGTAAGAACTGTCAATAGCCATCAACCTCAGACTCCACCTTTTCATTGTTGACAAATCTTTTACCACCAAGTCATTTTTTCAAGTTTGGAAATAGAAAATAGTCTGATTGCATGATGAAGCATATTAATTTTGGTCATCGCAATTTTGTGGATATGTGAACTGTAGCATTGTCTTGATGAAACAACACTTTCTTCTGCGCCAAATGCGCCCTTTTTCTCCAAATTTCACTATCAAAACTCTGCAATAAATTAGCATATTCATTAGCATACATTAGCATATATTAGCATATTCGCCATTGATGGTTTTTCCTTTCTGAAGATAATAAATATAATAGCATGCGCATCCCAAAAAACCAAACGCCATGATCTTGCCTGCAGATGGAACCGTCTTCGCCTTCTTTGGACACGATTTTCCAATTCCAGTCTACTGCTTTAACTGTTCCTTTGTCTCAGATGTGAAGTGAAGTGTGAAATCGATGCAAAATTCAGCTTTATTGCGGTGAAATATCGCCAAATACTCTACTGAAACATGTTTTTGCTCTGCTGAAAGCAAGTGTGACACCCATCTTGCGCACAGGTTTCTTATCTTCAAATCTTCGGTCAACATACGATATATAGAACTTTTCAAAATACCTCCCATTTCAGCTAACTCACACACCTCCTGCCAACGATCATCCAATACTATTTTGTTGAATTTCTTAACCGTGTCTGGCGTGGAGACCTCAATTAGCCAAACACTACGGTATTCGTCTTGGCAGCTCGTACGGCCTCGTCTCTCTCTGCTACCCAATATTTTACAATCGTAAACGAAGGAGCAGACTTCCCCACAGTGGAATCTAGCTCGGCTTTACATAATGGTGACTAATTTTTTTCATTTTTACAAATTCACTGAGTCGTTTACTTTTGATGGTTCAAAATACTAAAAACGTGTTGCATTAAAGCCTAAAACGTATGTTTTATAAGGTTGCCAATTTTCACCAAAATAATTTTTTTTTCTGGCTGTTGGCATAATCTATACGTCATGTTGGCTAGCTTTGGCACCGCCTACGTATGTTGGCTACAAGCGCTCAGCATTAGGCGAACTTCAAGTACATCTCGAGCCCTGTCACTCACCATACTGTGATGACTATAAAGACATGATGTTGAGGCAACAAATTGACGATGATATTTGCTTCGATTTTAACGCAAAAGCACGTTCTGGAATGTTGAGACATTACCAAGACAATTGGGGTACATATTGAGTTATTCAATTTCGAACAATTTTACACATTTTCTTCTGTTGTTCATTACTGCAAGACTACGATGTGGTAACAGCAATCTCCTTATTGCCATTTTAATATACATAATCCTCATTGAAATCACCAGCATAAATGTTCCTTATATATAAATGCTCTAATTATTTATTCACTCGTTAGTAATTAGAATAATAAATGAAACACAAAACTAGGAAGAACAACTTTATAATTGTACAAAGTTTTATTTCCGGAAAACTATAACATTGTGAACAAACACGAATATGAGACGTTCCAGATTAAGCCAGATAGTCATATTTGCAATCTTCTTTAATTTCTGTTCTTTGTTTATATTGAACGATGTGATTTATAATTTCATTTGAAATATGAGAAAGTGATAAGGTATAACTTTGAACGAATTTTGTTGCACGTGAACAGCAATTTTATTACTTTTTGAGTATTCCGCACAGAGCTTTTGACAGTTCATATGTAATTCGGCACATGTACCGAAGTCAAATATTTTTAGGTGGATATGCCACTATATCGCGGAATAACTTTTACATTTAATCGAATTTTATTTATAAATGCGTGCCCTGAGCTTATCTTCAGTGCCGAATGTTTTGTTTGTGTAAATTTAATTAAATAGTGTTGACTAACGGCGGAAGTTAGAAATGTTAAAACTGACACTGAAGTAGATAGAAAATGATGGGTATAATAATAGCTGTAATTTCCGTAACAGACACGAGTTCCTGTTATGTATCACAGTTGGATCATTCGATTTTCCATCAGTAGACAATCTTTTTGTAAACTTTGATAAAATACGTTACATGTGTTATTGGCAAGATACCAGACACCGTGCTTGACAAAGTGTTTCCAAAGTGGACTTTTACTTCCGGCATCTGTCGCTTACAGCGTGGTCGTGGTCAACATGTATATGAAATAAGCAAAAATAATGACAGCATTTTTTAATCGACCAAAATCAAACAGACAAAAATTCACTTTATTCATACTTTAATCCAAAAAGGGCTTTCATTTCCACCTTATTATCAATAATCGCTTAGTAAAATTAAACTGGAAAAGATGATAAATGCTTTTGGTCAATATAAATAACGACGATTTTGTTTTTTTCTTTTTTTTTTTTTGGATTGTAAGACTGATATCTTAACTTGATAATAGTCTTCCATTTATCTCATATTTGATGCATTGCTATGAATGTATAATTTGATTATTTTCAACTTATTACTTTCGTAGTCACGCAGCTTTAAATACTGCTTTGCGTTTGAATAATTTTCAAATGATTGTGAACGTTGCTTTTCAATTTAGAAGTAATTTCATTTTTCTATGATTATTGAGCTGTGTTATGGAACGACTCATAGGTGTTTAATACCACACTGCGTATGAGTGATGCCCAACACACAAATATGAATGAATTAAATATAACTCATACGTACGGATGTCCACTGGCAACAGTCAGTCGAGAATGAATGAATGTTTGTTATAACTACGTCCATTTCATTCATGACCTTTTAAGTAAAGCACTCAACTGACATTAGAACTTTTCATGGTCTTTCTTTCTATTTAAATTGCCTTTATGAAAAAACTAAATTTTGCAAATGATTTTGTCAGAAACAATAAAACTATTCGTGGATTAAAATGATAATTTCCGTTCCGTGTTGCTGCTACTGGCACCTCTGGATTTGGCCACAAAAATTAATTCCCTTCTGCTTCATAGTAAAACAAAACTATATGCATGTGATCCGATAACATTCACTTACCTGATTATATTCCAAATAACGAAATGCATCCGTAAATATTTTGTAGACAGTCAAACTGATGTGCACCAAAGGCAGGATGATGCCAAAGCAAACGGCTTCCCAGATTTGTAATGGCATCATGGCGTAAGCCAAAAAGACCACAAATACAATTTGCCAGACACCCTCGGCCATGACCTGTGTTGGGGAGGGAGGAGAGACAAGTTTATATAAATTATAAATCACAGTAGACGTAACACTATGTAAATGGAGATAAAAAACGAATAACAACTATGTTCAAATGGAAGAAAACGTGAAAAAATCGTTAATCGATAGTAAAGAATGAATGACAGTTGTTCCAAAAAGCAGTGGCCCAAATGACGTGATTGCTACATCCAATTGACAGCAGTTTATAAATGGCATGTTGGCCTTATCAAATTTTAAAAGTTCAATCACATCACCAAAATGGGCTCCCTGTTGTGTATCAACTGAGCCCCCCGGAAAAACCCACGATCTATGGTAATTTGAAACTCGATTAAGTTGATTGAGAATTCAAATAAAAAAAAACACAGGACCAGCAACAGGACTAGCTAATGATGATATATCAGACATCGCATGCAACAGCATTGTCAATGTGTTTATGTTCGTGTTGTTTGTTGCTGTTGTTGCAGTAGTAGCAGTATTATTACATAATGTAATGATGTTGAATCAGTTAAATGAGTTTTTTTTTTTCAAAGTTAATTAATTGTGTTTATTGCATTAAGTATTAAAAGATGACGACTACTATGGCTACAACTACCGTCTGTTATTCATATTGGCTTATTTAATTGTTTACCTCGGATGCTTCCTTTATAAAGGAATATTAAATTATTAGAGAGAAAAAAACAACTCAATTAATTTACATAAATGTGATTAACTCTTGCGAAAGGATAAATAAATGTAATGACACAAATGTGAATTTAAATAAGAAAACTGTTTATTATACCTATTATACATGTATTGAAAGCCTTAAATTGTGTAGCGTAAATGCAATAGATTGGTATTTTCTGGTGAGTCTTAATAACACAGATAATGTGGCAGTAATTCACATGTACGTCGCTGCATAAATTATTTCTGTTGTCTTTCTCTGCCTTTTTTTGTAATAATGAAATTTGGGTCAACAATTAAAACAATTTTCGAATGCTGATGACTGAAGTTAAAAAATTCCCAAATACATAGAACAAACTCGGATGTATGAAGATGATTTCATTCATGTCAACCGATTTATAAATACAACCATTATACAGTGTGGCGCACCAGTAGTGCTACAATAACAAATTCAAATAATTTTTTTAAGTTTTTTTATTCAATGTTTAATTCATATAACTAATTGCTTTTGAAGATGATAGACCATAAATGACCTCCATACTCATTCACGCATATGCGACACCTGATCAGAAAATTATTCATTGCGGCCTGAAGGGTTAAAGTCGGGATCGCCTCAATTATTGTTTTAATGGACCGCTTCAATTCAGTCAAATTCCTTGATTTCGTTTTGTACACCTTTTGTTCAAATATCCCCATATAAGAAACTCAACTACAGTCAGGTCAGGTAACCTTGGGGTCCAGCGGAAAGTAAAGTTTCTGGATATTAGATGTTTGGGAATTTTCGTTGGAGCTCCGTCATAACCGGTCTGACTATGTGTACAGTTGTTCCATTTTGCTAGAACCAAATGCTATTGAAACGAATACGTCTTTGGTGCAGTTTTGGGTAAAAAAGAAACTCCTTCAACTTCTTCATATGACGGTCTCCATTGGTTATCGTTGTGTGTTAGTAGCACGATTCGTGCGCCGGCCGAAAAATATAATTGTTTTGGGTTGCAATTTGTACATTAAAGGACAGAAAATAAATCTAAATAGTTCTTAAAATGTAAGCGAGAAAATAAAAGAGGTTTAGTAGCAAAGCTTGAATTCAAGAAGCTGTGATTTGACGAGTTTAGCATATCAGAATATTTTGATTATTTAGAGATCTGTAACTTTGGGATTTAAGAAGGAAAATGAATACATTCAACGCAAAAATTTCATAAAAAATGGGCATTAAAATGGAGGTAGGAACCGAGATACCAGAGGTGGTCAATACTAGAAATTGGAATTGGTATCAAAAATGATTAAAGGGCGTAAAAATGTAGCTGCTTTCAAACCATGAGCAATGAAATGCGAAACGTTACAATCGGACTTCAGATAGCGATGCAATATATGTTATAAAAACCAAAAGGACGATACGATTCTGGAGTGTAATGTTGGACCTCTGTGTCCTTCATTATAACATATTGAATAAAGAATCTTTTTTGCATTTAAACTATATCAAATGATGTTCCGAATCAGTATCACGTTCATGCTTTTGCTGCACTAAGTAAGCAAAATAATAATGTCTTTTCAACTTCTCTAGGATATCAGCCATGACTTTCAATTATCAGGGGTTTTAATACTTTTCAGCTACCTCAATGCTTTTCAGCATTAGCGGTGCACGTACGACCTCGTTTAAAATCAGTAAACAATTGAAATGTTTCGACGATAAAGAATCGCCATAACACTTCAATAATTGTACGACATGGGGATGTAGGTAAAAGATGTGATGAATGTAATACAAAAAAGCAAAAGTGATTCCACTTAGATCACAGTAATTCAAATATAAATGACCAAAATGAGGTAAAATTTTGGCAGGTGCCACAAGAGGGTCGGCTGAAAAAAATATCGGTTCTCTGTATTTTTTAAACCACTGCGTTCGAAATTGGGAACACTTGGATTTTACATGTATCCGGTGCGACTTTCGATTCGATTAAAAAAAAAAGAGTTTAAATTTTGTCACATAGATTTACAACGGAAAAAACTAATTTTCGTTTTTTTCCGAGTGGATCGCATTTAATTTTTACTCAAATATTTAGAATTAAAAAAAATGCATATTATATATTATATTATGGTAAAATGTAAAATTTTAATATAAATATGAAGTATAGTTAAAATAAATCCATTATTTTCCGATAGATGGCTTTAGTAATCTATGTAGCTTCCGTTGTATAAGTGCGATTAGATTACGTTAGATAGCGTTAGAAAGATAAAATTTAATATCGTAAAATATAATTAGACGGTCTTGTGATTGCTTGACTTAGTATTGTTTGACAACACATCAAAAATTAACATCAGAAAGGAAAGAAAGAAATTACGCTATATTTTACAGTTTTTCTTCGATAAAGGCGAAAATACAAGCCTAGGGGCTGAAAATGTGAGTAGTTTATATGGTCCCGATACTGTAACTCCCAATCAGGAGCTATTTTGTTATCGTCGATTGTCTTTCGGAGTCGCTTTGGAGGAACAATTGTCGAAAATGTCAACAGTTTAATGGAAATCTAGCCCGACCGTCACTTAAAGATTATTTCGATTGTCCAGTAGTTAAACATTGAGCTCAAAAACCGTTTGGAATCACTTAAATAAAACTGGTCAGAAAAAAGGTTTGCTGTATGAGCACAACACGAGTTAATGCAGAAAAACCTCATGGACCGAATTTTCATGTACGAATCGCTGCTGAATCACATCAAATTGGAACCATATTTGAAACGGATGGTATTTGAATAACATCAAATTGGAACCATATTTGAGGCGGATGGTATTCGCTTACGATGACGTCAAGGAAAAACGTAGTCAAATAGTGATGAGCCTACGCAAATGACGGTTAAGCCAGGACTCACAGTCAGGATGTTTTTGTTGTATATTTGGTGCGATTGCCAGAGAATCGCCTATCATATACTGCTCCCAACAATTGCATCGTTCTGAAGGAAGTAAAAGCCCGGAAGCAGCCAGATTTGGACAATAGAAAATGAATTGTATTGCATCAGGGCAACATCAGGTCATACTCAACGGTAGCGATTCGCCAGAAGTCCCTGGAACTTGTTGAGAGGTTCTTATGCATCCATCTTATAGTCCGGACCTGTGACCAAGCAATTACTATCACTTCCTGCCTATGGCGAATGATTTTGTAGGTTAGTTATTAGGTAGGATTTTGTAGGTTAGTTATTTTTTGCCAATACGGATAAGTTTTTCTATGTGAGAGATGTAATGAAATTACCACCTAAATGGCAACAAGTTATCGAACAAAGTGGCCAATCATTGGCCTTAATCGGATCATTCTGAGTAAAGTCTCCAATGTCATGCAGAAATAATGGATTTTTTTACTACTGTTTATGTTGGCAAATAGTATAGGATAGCATAAATGAGGAAAGGAAAGATAATCAATCTTCGTTGTACGAATCAGGTTGTAGGGTCTGCATCGAACCATTGCACAGAAAATTTAGTGAACTATTATAAATCCTATGATCCGATGGAGCTTCGGCCATGTAATCAGTTATAACTTTAAATCATAACTTGTACCAGTTTAAGAAAACTGCGATGAAAAATTAGATGAATTTCTACTAGCATTATTACATTTAAAATCTCTTTATTCGCGTATGTTTCTTTTTGGTGTGATGTATCATAGTGATATTTTTATTCATTCTACGTATCTAAGAATGGAGTGCACTAAATTGTAAATCGTTACCCATATCCTCTTACTAGTAATTTTCAATTTATAGCAGTTGTATAATTTTGGTAGCTCATATTTGGGTTATATTTTGTTTGCTTAAAGTTACAAATAACGAACCCAAATTCTCTATTAAGTTAAACAGCATAATGACGTTTATAAATGCAAATGTCCACAACTTACCTCCTTGGTGTCAACGGGAAATACAGAACCCAGTGTCGGCATTGAAACAAAACAAATGGCAGCGGTGAATAACAGGATACCGTAGCACAGGCAGGGTAAATGATGATCTTTGAT
>JAHXMU010035949.1:47403-59185 GCA_019455685.1 Philornis downsi | reverse complement strand
TTAAAAATTCGAAATATCTTATGTATGCAGATGATCTAAAGATTTTTTAAATCAATCTACACGTTGAATGATGTTACGTTGTTGCAGGAAGATTTAGATAGGATTGCTATTTGGTCGAAAGCTAATGATTTACCATTCAATACTAATAAATGTTTTAAACTGACATTCCATCGCTGTAGAAATACAATTAATTCATTATATCATATTTATCATGAAATCTTGGAAGAAATTTTTGAATTTTCTGATTTGGGGGTAGTTTTTGACTTCAAATTTACATTCAAAAATCACCTAGATTACATTATACCAAAAGCTTATGCGATGTTTTATTTTATTCGTAGAAATATGTATATATTCTCTGATCCTTATACAAAAAAAGTTTTGTTCTCTGCTTTTGTACGTTCTAAACTCGAGTATGCATCGGTTATTTGGAATCCTGTTGCATCAATTCATTCTATGCGGATTGAAAAAGTACAGAAAGTGTTTTTAAGATATGCCTTGTCGTCACTTAACCTTACTTCTCCTTTACCGTCCTATGAAAGGCGCTGTGCATTCATTTCGTTGCAAACTTTGGAGGCCAGAAGGAACATAGCGTCTGTTATGTTTCTTCATGCCGTTGTTTCGGGATATATTGATTGTTCAGATCTACTTGCACTCATACGCTTTAATGCTCCATCTCGCTCTCTCCGTCATATGTATACTTTTAATATTGTTATGCATTCGTCTAATTATATTTGCAATGAGCCCATTAACAGGTCAATGATTTTGTTTAATAGATTCTGCAACAACATTGACCTTTGCCTGCCTCATAATGTCTTTAGGCAATTAGTATGTAATTTATTAAATTAGTTAAGTTATTTACTTTAATTTTGTTAATTAGTTATATAAGATATTTGCTGGTCTGTAAGGATATAATCCATAGACTAAATAAACAAATGAAATGAAAATGAAGAGGTAGTCTGCGGTTGATGGTTATTTTAAGGTGTTTGACAGTTTTTACTATAAACAGGGCATAGAAGATATCGAATATCGCTGAAAAAATTTATTGAGCTAAAAGTAGTTTATGTTGAAAAATAAAGAAAATTTTTCCCACCGGTTTTGTATCTTATTTGCTAGGTCGGCTAGTTTTGGGACCGCCTTCATGTGTCCCCTACAAATTGGCCGATTTATCGAAATTAAAATTTTTCTGCGTAATCAATAATTTGCCGATTGCAGCAAAAAATATATAATTTCTTAACTGTATAGAATTACAATGTTTGACCAAATTTAAAAAAAAAAAAAATCGACCAGTTAGCCACGCTCTCTTTCTGGTACTTCCATAAAATTTACCACACGTTTGTTCATTGCATTTAATTCGCTTCAATTTAGCAAGAATCAGTTGTTTAAAAATTTAATTCCGCGAGTGAAAATGCATTGCAAAGCCACGCCCATTAGGGAACAGCACTTCTAAATTGATCGATTCAGCAAAAACGGTTGGTTCCTTCTAGGAAACTTTACTTTTGTTGCATCTCATATTCGTTTAGGTGTCGATATCGTAAATTGATTTGAAGTACATTAGAAGTTTGTTTCTGGTTCATATTTGAATCAGCAACTCACTTCATACATTACATTGTTTTTTGCCTGAAACAAAATTAGAAACCTAAATTGTTTCTGAAACATAATGTAATGAAAGTATAATTTTATTCAGTTCCGTTTCTGTATTTCAATCCAAACTAAAATCAAATGCAAAATTCGAAAAGTAAATATCTTTTGAAATTATGATACCTGGCTCTTAGAAATGATCACAGCTACTTATAAATTTCTGCCTGTTTTTCTTTTTTAAATTGAAATAATTCAAATGATGTAAGAACAAAAAGGATTTCATAAACTGAATCAGAATTAAAATTGCTTCGAATGTCGTTTCGTAAGGTTCAATTAAATAATCAAAATAATTTTGTAATTTTGGATATAAGGAATAGAAATAAAATTCAATACAATTTTGATTCAGTTGCTAGAATCAGAATAAAAGTTTAGTATATTTTTACAACATGTTTTCATAAAACGTTCAAAATGATAGACTAACGAATATTAACGGGGTTTCTATAAAACGTATGAAAGTTATTTTATTATTTATTATTTTATTTGTTTCATTATTTATATTATTATTTTTGTTATTTTGTTATATATATATTATATATTTATTATATTATTATAATTATATTATATATATATTTATTATTATTTTTGTTATTTCTATTAGATTTTTGAAAAAAACAATGTTGCCATTGTATAATATATTTTGGCAATATTTCTTCATGCTGTTTAACACAAAACTAATAGTTTATGGTAACCCTATCCAGTAAAACTGAAAGCTCTTCAAAAGGAAAATCTATTCGAATTCCAAAGACGAACACAAATAGTTATTCGTTTGCTTTGCGAACGAATTGAGTGGCTCGTTTTATGGAAACAAGCTGTTAATTTAGGTTCAAGAAACTGAAACAAAATAAAACTATTTTTAGATTTGAGTTCGTTTCTGTGATGGTCCTTGGTTGCTTCATAACATGTAAGCGGACGATTTCAGTAAGCTGTAATTTTGCCTGTTTTTTGATAAGAACTTGACGATTAGCCACGCTCCTTCTGTGGCACAAAACAACTTTAGACGAGGATATACGAGAGTGAGTTCATCTGATTGAGATTTCTTTACTGGTTTTTCGTTTTGGCTGACTATGCCTTTGACCATTCGAATATCTGAAATGAAAAAAGTTCTGCAGGAAGTATGTTCGAAACTAATCAGACATTTTGGAAAAATGTACTGTACTGGTCGCGGTCCACACACAAAATTCGGAAAACCGAAATCCAACTTTTTGTTTCATTTGAAGGTATAAAATGTGTGCAATATTTAACTTCCTACTGCAATCAAGGATTTTTGATTTCTTTAAGTAATTTGCATTTCCTTTTTGTTTTGCAATCATCACAAAAATACATTTACCTTGAATCCTAAATTTGTATAACAGTGAAGTTAGTTTTCGGTTACTTCCTACAACCCTTTCAGAAGAAATAGAAGTGCGCCAAGCAGGCTTCCTTCCTTGCATTCCGTGGTAAAATTATACGTTGGTCACCGTCAAGAAAATATCTCTAACTTCGTGAAAATACTCTTGGTTTAAGTGAGGTCCAAAGGAACACTATTACGGGACACTCTAGAGAGCCATTGGCATTGCTTTCAACTTTGACATTAGTTTTGATTTGCAAGCTCAGGAGATGGTTTTTTTTTTGACATTCAGCCGCCATATGCTGTATTTTAGTCGTAGTCAGGTGGGGATATAACTTAATCATAGGCCTTAGTCAGAATTGTATTGCAAAGTTCCTTTTGCTATTCACTGAGATATTTTTATGGATGTCCACAAAATTTCTAAACAAAACAAGTTTTGGGACTAAGACAATTTTTTTTAAGATATTTTCAATTTGAAATGTAGTAAATGGGGGAGGAAATAGTTTAAAAACAATTGCTTTCTTTGGTGTTGAATACCAACTATATCTGAATGGTTTCATAAGACGAACTAGTTCTTTTCTTGAACTTCCTTGGAAGGATCGGGGTTTTGAAATACTATCGATACTTGGTGTGATGAATTGCAGAAAAAGCGCAAAAGACCGAAGTGTTTGGAATTAATTTCTATGTGCGGCGTATAAAAGAAGTTTCTAATCGTCGTCTAATTAAGTTACTAGTTAGTCAAATTAATCTCTCGTGAAGTTTTATATCTTGTATGGTTTTCAAAAGAAATTCTTTCTTCCTTTTTATTATGTTGTAATAATAGTTAAGCCAATCTCTCGTGAAGGTTTCTATTCCATATGGCTTATATACGAACCTTTGCGACAGATGAGTTTAATTTTCTTTTTAGATATTGTAAATTTATTTAAAGTGCACTAAAAATTTGTTTCTGATCGATATACGAAACAACCATTTACTTCCTAGAAAAAAAAAAATAACTGGAAGACATTAAAAAAATAACATTTTCATCATTTCTAATAGCGCAATATATGCATATTTATCATTTTCAAAGAAGAATTTTTATATCGCTTTTAAACTCTGTAGTTCTCATTTCAATTACGTTTGAATACTATTAAATAGTTTGGATTCGTCTGCCACATAATCACATTTGATAGAAACACTGCTTTACGGTTTAATTTCGGTCTGAAAACTCTGATTCAAAAACAAAATTTCTTTGGTAAAAAAAAAAAAAAAAAAATCCAGCAAAATAATCGCCTTTCCACTGCTGTGATAGATAACTCTCATAAAAATGCGAAGACGACACACCACGAAACCTGCTTCTTTCCTATGATCAGCCTTCGTTAAATTCATTGGTGATTAAGCAGATTTTCACCGCTACGCTCCAAAAATTGCCGTGAATTCCAGCTACCGCGGAAGCACTGCTTTTACTGCACTTCTTTGTTGGGTAATTTCTTACTTGAAACGGAATTTGAGTTTGTTAATTGATTCGATTTCCCTATCAAAACTTAATGAAACAGATATTTTGATTCGAGAACCTAAAACAGTTTTCGACAACGAACTCGATGGACGGCGCAGAAGAGGGCGACCAAAAAACTCCGCCGGAAGGACCAGGTTTTTTGAAATACTATCGAAGCTTGGTGTGACGAATTGGAGGAGAAGCGGCGTAGAAGATCGAAACGCTTGGAATTATTTTCTACGGGCGGCGTATAATAGATAGGGCTGTCCATTCCAGTCGCCACATAAGAAGAAGAAGAACATAAAACGGAAGAACTATTTTATTATCTATTAACGTTTCGGCCAACTATTATAGTTTTCAAAACAACAATATTACCATTACTTATTTTCTCAACAAATCTTCATCTTCATATTAGTTTCTGCAATAATAATGGTTTTACGATAAAAATAAATACTTTTCAAAACGAAAATCTATTCGAATTACAAAGGCGAACACGAATAGTCAAAGAGCTTATAAAAACAAGAGAAAACTATTCTCTCATGTTACCAGAAAATTTCTTCGAGTAAGTAAAAAATCTGAACATTCCACAATTGTCACTCATTTCCGAATACCTTGTTTTCTTGTTATAATTACGTGGGCGAACAAAATGCAAGCTTTTTGTGTTTATCTCCAAACATCCTTCTAATATCATCGACGTTACACAAAAATCATTTGCGTTTTAATGTTAGAAAACGCTTATAAACATTGAACACATAGATTTTTTGCTTATGGCAACACTGCCACCCAATTCCTTCTCGTTTGTTTTCGTTCTACTCGCCGGATTTATAACAATATGCTGTGAGCGAATCATTTACTCTTTTCTTTTTTTTTTTTGTAAATAAAGGGAGTCTCAACAAGGACGCAAGATTTAAATTTGGCGCCATTCGAAGTGTCATTATTTGACATTTGAACAATTATTATTGTTTGCTAGTAGAAGGTACGAGGTTAGTAAAAATGGAGCGCTACACGAATGAACAACGCATTCTCATTGTGAAATTGTTTTACCAAAATTGTAAAAATTTTGCGGCTACAGTTCGCAAATTGCGATCAATTTGGGGCCATTATTGTTATTGACTCCAAAAGAGTCAACTGTAAAGAGATTAATGGATAAATTTGCCAAAACTGGATCTGTTAGTGATGTAAAGAAAACAACGCGCCTTCGACCAGGTCGATCGACCGAAAATGTCGCAGCTGTACGTGATGATGTCGCTCAAACTCCATCCGCCTCAATTCGACACCGAGCTCAGCAAATTGGTATCTCAGCAAATGTCTCCAAATCCACTATGCAGCGAATTTTGACGAAAGATTTGCATCTTCATGCATACAAAGTTCAATTGACTCAGGAACTGAAGACAGCTGACCATGGACAGCGAAGGGAGTTCGTTAATTTTGGGTATTGGAGAGACAACATGAGAATGCTGATTTTACCGATAAAATCATTTTCAGTGACGAGACCCATTTCCATCTTGATGGCTTCGTCAATAGGCAGAATTGTCGCATTTGGGGTGAGGAAAATCTTCGAGTGATTCACGAGAAGCAAATGCATCCTCAACGTGTCACTGTGTGGTGTGGATTTTGGGCTGGAGGAATCATTGGACCTTTTTTTTATGAAAATGAGGCATGTCAAACCCAAACAGTCAATGGTGTTCGGTATCGTGAAATGATAAGCAGATTTTTTGTGCCTAGAATTGAAGAAATGAATGTGGAGGGCATGTGGTTGCAACAAGACGGCGCCACATGTCATACAGCCAGAGAAACAATTCTATTGCTGCATCAGTCATTTCCCGGTCGTGTTATTCTGCGTTTTGGAGACCAGAATTGGCCGCGTAGACTTTTTTTGGGGTTTTTTGAAGTCAATGGTTTACGCGAATAAGCCGACGACGACTCAAGTCTTAAAGGAGGAAATTGGACGCTGCGTTAATAAAATACCGCAGCATTTATGCAAAACGGTCATTGGAATTTCATTAAAAGATCGCGTGTGTGCCGGCAAAGCTGCGGCAGCCATCTGTCCGATGTGTTGTTCCATACATAACCTCATTCTGTCTACTTTACGATATAATAAAGTTGTACGATTTTCTTTTTTAACATCTGTATTTTATTTAAAATTCTTGTTGGGACACCCTTTACAATCGGTTTGAGATAGTCATTCGTTTGCTTGGTGATCGAATTAAGTAATTCGTTTTATGGAAACAGGCTGTTAATCTGGATCTGAACTGGAACCTGATGTGCTTTCAGAGAAAAGGGATGGGCTTCAAAATATTTTAAATAATTTATTTTCTGAATTTACAATGTAAGGCTCTCACAAATTTCTCTCACAGTTATTTGAAAATTTTATCTGAGAATCAGAATCAAAATTGTTTCTAATTTCTTTTCGGGTATATGAACTAAAAACAAAATTGTTTGGTCGTCATTCCATTTTGAATGTATGAAACAGAAATAAAATTCAATATAATTTTGATTTGGTGTCGGAATTGGAATCAAAATTCTAAAACTGGAAGAAATCGAAAATATTATTCCTACATATGCTATACATTTGCTGAAATCTTTGTGGAATCATTAGTTAGGTTTATTTGTTGAAAACTGAACAAAAATCTAGCTCAAAATGTGACCCGATACGCTCTGTAAATTTAAGTTAAGTAACAGATTTTGTTTTCATCATTTATTCGTCTTAAACTTTAAACTTTTCTACACTACATCGAATTATCGAATTAAGTAATAAAGTAATGTAAAGTAAAAAAATCGCATGATTACAAATACTTAAATATAACTGTATAAATTAACAATAATTTGTTGTCATGATGAAGCGCCATAGTATTAAATGTATTGGTGTGTGTGATTTTCCAAACTTTTTACATGTTTTTTTTTTTCAACTTTAGAAAAGAAAGCCGTTTAATTTTTGAGTTTTACCAGAGAATAAAACTCTATTCTTTTCTACTTTTCTTAACATTTTGTTTTCGAAAACTTAGTTTGTCTGTAATTTATTTAAGTAAATTGTTTTCATTACTGTCTTAAAGCATTGATTTGTTGTTACTGTTTCCTTTTTGTGTTAAATTACAGTAAGGGTTGTTGTTGCTTTTCATTTTTTTTGTTGTTTTTTTTTTTTTGTTTTTTTTTCCATTTAACATTAAAATTAACTTTAGAGTTTTGTTTGCTTTTAGGTTTCTCTCAATCTTAAAGGCTATTAAACTAAATTGGGGAGGTTCTTAATTTTTTGTGTTACTTTTTGTTATAGTAGTGATTCGAGTGATTTTCATTTGTGTGTGTGTGTGTGTTTGTGTTTTACAACTTAAAAAATACCTTTTTTTCTCATTCAAATCATTTGTCATGCGATGAATTTAAATCTAATAATTCATTAAATGTTTAATATTCATTATATAATATGCACGTTATGTATGTATAGGTATATATATGTGTGTGTATATATACTGCTATCAAAAAATACTTTTGCTGTGGTTATTTCTTTTTTTTTCCAACACATACACATAAAGAAATTTTGAAATTTATTTCTGATTTTTTCTTTCTTGTTTTGTTTGTAGTTTCAATATATATGGTAGACACCTCTCTCACATACATACATACATATATAGTAGTAAGTAATGTTTTAATAATATTGTAGTAATCATAATGATTATTACGTTTTGTTTTTGTTTTTTTTTTAGCACACATATACAAAGAAAAATCTGTCGTCCTCATCTCTCAATTGCTGTTTTTATGTATTTGGAGTTTCTGGTTACTAAATTTACTAAGTAGTTATATTCTCAAATTGTTAATGTCCCTTTAATTGTCTACTCTAATGTAGTAGGTAGGTTTATACTTATGTATATTTATAGGTCCTGTGATTCTGTGGTGATTTTTGTGATTTTTTTTTTCTAATTAACTTTGTTGTTGTTGCTGTTGCTGCTGATGTGTATGTTGCTGTTGCTGCTGCTGCTGTTGCTGCTGTTGTTGTTGTTGTTGTTGTGGGCCAAACTTACTGGTTATTTTACTGGATACATTGACAATGGCCATTTCATGTTTCGAATCCATATCACAATCGTAGAGACCACTAAGCGAGTCTAAGCTTAGTAGCCGGGAACTGGCACGACTTGACACCGATGTATCATCAACATCGGGCGCATTATATAAAGAATTGACATCGGATAAAGCACCTTCGGCATCGGTTAGACCGGCCTCATTCAATAGAGAGATATTTTCCAAACCGGGCTCATCGGTTATGTAACCTGTAGATTCGGCACCACCTGAAAAGCACCAAAAAATAATTAAATTATATATGTATAAGAGATAAAACTGAGATTTAAAACTATGAATTAAAACCAAGAATTAAAACTAGAAAAACGTTGAGGTTAGTGAGAGTTGTCAACTTACTCAAATAATATTGTGGACAAGTTTTAAGGTTAGTTGTTGATTGCAGAGAATAGTTTGAAATAGACCAATTAAAGCCAAATATTGGAACTGGAAAATGAGTGTGCTGGAGCACATATATGGACAGCTACGCAGTTGGACACCCACGAAACAGTCGGTCAACTCATACAATATCTCACACTATACCGTGTCAGGTATTTTATGAGTCAGTTCACCTTCGGAAATTGATCATCAAAAAAGCCAGCTTAAATGGCTTATCAAAATTATATTTGCCACCAAGTTGGTTTAACTGTATATACTATACATACTGACGCGAAGTTTGAGCGTAATCTGTGATTTAGTTTGTTTATTACCGCTCACAGTTTAGACAGTTCACCTTCGAAAATTGTTCATCAAAAAGGGGTATCAAAAGTATTTTTGCCGCCAAGTTGGTGTAACAGTATACGATATACTATAGATACTAACGCGAAGTTTAAGCGCAATCTGTGATTTGGTTTGTTCACACTTTACAATTTTGTCAGTTCAGTTCAAGTGTATTTTGCGATTTTCACAATGGATAATAACATCAAACAAGGAATTTGTCATCAATTTTCTATTGCAAATGCAATACAATTTTACAAAACGCTTATGCTGAATCGAGTTTATCAAAAATACATAATTTTTACAGTGCATTCCTTAAGCGACATGGAGAATTTGAGTCGCTTTAGTCGCCAAACAACATCTACAACTGAGGTTAGCATCGATGAAGGGAGGGAAGTGATGACTGAAAATCATCATTTACGTTTGAGGCAGATAGCCGTTGAACTTTCTTTATCTCATGAATTAAATCATGTCATTTTACACGAATGTTTGGGTATGAAAGACGTTGCCGCCCGATTATGTTTGAAAGGCATGAATGTTCTTTAAAAACTCAATCGCATAAAAGTCACTGAGGACATGGTAGGACGAAGCAAAACGCGTTATAACAATTGATGAAAAATGGGTTTGCTTTTTTGACATGTACATCAATTAATATTTGGAGTGAGACATAAACCGAAACCAACTCATCACGTTTTGGAAGCTTTGGAATCGTCTGATCTTCTGCCAAGAATTCCAAGTGCACAACACCGCGATAATTAAAGAAAACATTCGAAATTGACATGATTTCCTTGGAAAACAACTCATCAAGTTTTCGATTGAAAAGTTTTGTCTCGGCCATGTGATGACAGAAGATTAGACGGTTAACAAAGAATGGGCGTTATGTGACATTCGAGAGAGCAAATTCCTCTAAAAAAGTTTTGTTGAATATATTTCAATTACAATTGAAAATTTTCGCATTAATAATAATGCTTTAAAATTATGTCATTTTATTGTTCGCAAAAATGTTTGGTTCAAGAATTTTTAAATATTATGGAACGAATAATTGGTGTTTGTGCGCAAAAACCTCTTATTGTATTTGGGGATGCAAACATTGATTTATTTCAGAGTAATCAATTTTTAGAACTATCAAATTTATTTTTGAATTATGATTGCCATAATTGTCATGAATTGATAACAAGGCCAAGCAGTGGCACTTGTATTGACCATGTTTTTAGCAATTTGACTGAAAGAATTTTTATTGATTCAGTTGAATGTCCATTGACTGATCACAATATAATATGCTGCAAGTTAAAAACCGATTATTTTTCAGATAAGAATATTGAAATTCGAAAAAACCATTGTGACTATGACAAAGTTCATGAGTTTCTGCAAAATAATTTGACTGAATGTGAAAGAATTGATAATCCAGAAGAAATAACGGACAAGTTGATACAATGTGTTAATGATGCTATTGACAATTCTACCAATTTATCAACAAGCAAGTTGAAATTAAGGTTTGAAATAGCACCTTGGATAAATAAAAACTTACAAACTATAATTTTATTTAAACAGAAATTGTTGGCCAAACGTCGAAAGTCGAAGAATAAAAAGTACGATCATTTGTTGAAGAGATTAAGTAGAGTTATTAAGATTGCCTGTAGATGTTGTCGGAGTAATTATTTTTATGGGAATTTAAAAAGAATAGGAACGGATCATACCAAGTGTTGGAGATTTATAAATGATATACTGGGGAGAGTACAGAAAAAAGATTTTAACCTAAAAACATCAGCAGGAACTTTGGTTTTTGATGATGAAGTTAAAGCAAACCTTTTGAACCAGTATATCATTCACGCTGTTAGTGAATTAAGAAGTCAGATACTGATATTACCAGGGGATACATGGAATTTTTTACGAACTTTAACTGCAATGTCGAATCGTTTTTTTATTCAATCAGTTACTGTAGATGACGTTAAGGTAATAATAAACAATTTAAATTTAAAAAAGTCAACTGGTTGTGATAATATTCCTTCATTTCTAATGGTAAAATGCAGAGAGTTAATTGCACCCATTCTGTGTAAAATGGTTGATATGTCAAGTTTTCCTAAGTGTTTGAAAGTTAGCAAGATTGTTCCTATACCAAAAGTATCGAATGCTTCTGAAGCAAAAGATTTTCGTCCGGTTGCCCTGCTATCAATTATTGACAAAATCTTTGAAAAGATTATTCATATAAGACTTTTAGCCTATTTTGATGAGAACAATTACTTTTATAAATACCAATTTGGTTTCAAAAAAGGTTGTGGCACTGAAGAAGCGGTAGTAAATGTTGTTAACTTCATATGTAGTGGTTTGGATAATGGCTCAGTTGGTGTTGCAGGTATATTTCTTGATTTTACGAAGGCTTTTGATTTAGTTGATCATGAAATAATGCTGCAGAAATTAGAATTATATGGAATAGTGGGGAAAGAACTGGAATTACTTAAAGACTACTTTCAAAATAGGAAACAGTTTGTGCAAGTAAACCGTTGTAAAAGTGAAATGGTAAATGTTGAATGTGGAGTACCACAAGGTAGCTGTCTAGGGCCGTTATTATTTTCAATTTTTTT
>JAHXMU010035949.1:0-42403 GCA_019455685.1 Philornis downsi | reverse complement strand
ATACCGACCATTCACTTTGTTCTCAGCTACTTCATTCAGTTGATCGAGGCTTTCGTGACTTTGATCGAAATCTTTAGATCTAGGTCTGAGCCGGTGGCGATGATTGTGTTCTTTGGTTGAATTGGGTTGTTGTTGTTGCTGCTGCTGCTGTGTTTGAGATTGTGGGTGCTGCTGTTGCAGCAATTGCTGTTGTTGTTGCTGCGATTGCAGCTGTTGAGGATAGTTGTTGTAATTTGTACCATTGGTTGAGGTCGATGATTTATTGGTCATGCTGTGATGATCCATCATGGCCAAGTTTAATTGGTTACGCGTCTCATGGAGTATTTCACATGATTCGGTGTCTGAAGTTTGCCTAAACAGAATGAGAAGTTTAGTAACCATCAATCAACGAAATTATCCCTATCCCAAAACAAATCTATCCAATTTTGCAATCAACTTTAAAAAAAGAAAATATTTTTGACGTGTAGTAAAAAGAAATTCATTATTTTTCCAAAATATGGCTTTCGCAATCTATATCTCGCGTTGTATTAGTACGATGTGGTTACACTAGGTGGCGTTAGATAGATAAGAATCCGTATTCAAAAAACAGCTTTGTGATTGTTTGGCTCAGTAATGTTTGAGTGCGCATCAAAGATGGACATCAGCAAAGATGAAATAGCCAATAATTTACAGTACTTCTTCGTTAAAGGCGAAAGGGCAAGACAGGTGGCTGAAAATGTATGTAGTGCTTATGGTCCCGATACTGTGACAACCAATTATGCACAACAGTGGCTTCATCAATTCCGTTCTATTAATTTTAATAGCATTGACGCACCATGCTCTAGTTGGTCAGTTGTGGAAAATGTCGATAGAATAATGGAAACTGGTAATCCTGACCATCATGTAAGCGCTGTTTGGATTATTCCAGGAGCTAAAGACAAAAAACCATTTGAACTCTTTTAAATAAGAAGCTCAATGTATTGGTGCCGTACTATTCAACGCAAAAAAAGCCTCATGGACCAAATTTTCATTTGCGACTAGCTATTGAATCGCTACAAAATCGACCCATTTTTGCAGTGGATCGTGACAGATTCCAAAAACAGGGTCTCTTGAGATGTCAAGCGAAAACGGTAGTAGACGAATTGACTTAAATGATGGACAAGCTAGGATTGACGATCAGAAGAGGTTTTGTTATGTATTTGGAGGGATCGGCAGGAAATCATCTACTGTAAACTGCTTCATTACGGCCAATCTTTTCTGGTTTCCAAACGTCTCTGAAAGCGATGGCGGTGTTTTTGCTTGCTTGACGTCCTATATTCCTATCCAGGATTATACCTATTAAAAGTATTTACATTATATAAATAATACTTACATTTGACTGGATTCTGATGGATTCTTATTTCGCGTTATCTCCTTAATAGCCTCTAGACCCACTGGATGTTTGGCAATCATAAAACTTGTACTCACTGGTATTCTTGAGCCCGGCTTCTGGCCACTGGTCGGCGAGTTCAACTCATCCAGTATGGTGGCCGCCATGGCTGTGGTGACATTCTTCAGATTATTATTGCCACTCAGTGGTGTGCTGCCGCTTAAATTGCCATTGCTGCCCAAACTGCCACTGCCCCCAATGCCAGCGGCCACATTCAAGCCATTGGAACTTAATTTGCTATTACTGCCCGAATAGCTGATGTCAATGTTGTTGCGACTGCTGCTGTTGCTGGTGGTGTTGCCGCCCTCTGCGTTGCCAATTGAGCCGGATGTAACATTGCCACCGGTGGAAGAGGAGGCCGTGGCCGCCGCCGAATTATGGGTTGCTCCCACGAGACCTCTAGCTCTCGACGATTCATTTAAAAGTCTTTGCAATTCCCTCTCAAATGGTGATTTTGTAGCATTCTGATTGCCACTGCTGCCCGACGTCTGATTCGAGTGGTTACCCTGCTTCTGGGCCAGAGCCAGGCGATCCTGGTACTCGAAACTATTGCAGGAGTCCCCCTTGTTCTGAGTAGTGGTAGTATACTGGCCCTGACTCTCAGTCGTAGAACTGACCTCAAAGTCCTTCAGATTCGACATATCGATCACTGGTGACGTGGGATCCACTTGTATGTCGCACGGGTACAACCACTGCAACGGATTGCTGCCGTTGCGTGCTAGATGATTATTAGCTGCCGTCAAGCGGGGCGAATCCTCTTCACCTTCGCCCTCGGTTGTCTTCGAGTAACTTTCGTCGGAAGAGCTCATCGAGGGTGAGTGGGGTCGGGAGCTTAGGTCGTCGGTGGAAGACATTTCACGACTCTCTTCCAGTTCGTTCGGGAGTTTCGGTAATGGCTTCATGTAGGAGCGTAGAAGAGGTGTACTCTGTTTTAGACTCGAAGTTAGTGTGGCAGGTTTGGGTGGTAGGGCTGGTAGTGGTGGCTGGGGTTGTTGGGAGTACAGGGGATACTGTTGTTTCAGTTGTGGTGGTGGTGGTTGTGGTGGCTGTTGTTGCAGTTGCGACTGTTGTTGCTGGTAATGCTGGTAGTTCGGATGTTGTTGGTGTTGGATCTGTTGCTGTTGTTGTACAAATACATTACTGGGGCACATATAACGAGGCGGTTCATATTTAGTGGGTGTATGATGCATTTGCTGATGATGTTGCATAGACATTATCTATTTGAGTTGGATTTTGGTTAGCACAGGGATGTTTGTGGAGACATCGCAATAACATTAACATGGATTTGGTTTGTTAAGCAAATTTTGTTTTTTTTTTTTTTTGGGTGATTACATTTAGATTGGATACAAAGATTCAAGATGAAAAATGGAAGATTTTGTTTTTATTTGCAGTCATCATGCAAAGTCACACAAACACACACAAATGTAGGGGTTTCATTATGGGGGGGTAAAAAAGAGAAAGAACATAGAAAAAATGCACAAAAATTATTTACAAAAATTGTTAAAACCATTTCACCATTAGTATAAGAAAATTTGCAAAAAAGATGTGACAATCACTGCTAACACTTCGATATCATCAAATAGTTAGGGACAGATTTGGATAATATTGGAAGACTATAACATTTAGGGATAATTATGGGTGGGTTAGTTACTGACACCTGAAAATTACGAATTTCAAAGGTCGAATTGTTAGAGGATGAAGTCGTGTTTGTCACTATTATGCGATTAAGAGATAAGTTGTGTTCATGTAGCCTAATATTTTACTGTTTGGTCTAAAATTACTTCAAGGAAAATTAGAGAACACCTTGTAGACGCACCAGTATACATTCGAGAATAAAAAAATAGTTAAATCTGAGACGAGTGCTTTTGAGTAGAGGTCCACCAGAGGTTATAATAAGAATACCATGATAAACAGTCACAATGGACTCAAAGTGGGACGATAATACCATATTTTGGGTATAATAACATATTTTGGGTGTTGACGGGTTATCCATTTTGTGGTTTCAGGACCGCCGGTCTGGCAAGGCTGTCAGCTGTTAAATATTTGTCATCTGAAGTGTTATTTATTTAGTGCAAGCTTTGCCATTTGCGAATACGGATTGTTTAACAATCGAAGAATATGTAAAAATAGTTAAAAATTACTACAAAAGTGGTGATGCAAACGTGGACTTTCAATCGAACAATCTTTTCTCTTTAGCGACTCCCGTCTTAAACTCTTTAGGTCTTTCTCAGTTTTCAACTAACTTACAAAAAAACGTTAAAATTCAAAAAAGCAACAGGAATTGTCGATTTGAATTGCTCGTGCTAGTCGAATGTGTGATTTTTTTCTCTCGGTTAGTACAACTGACCCTAATTGTAATGCTAAGTTTGAGTGGCTTCTGTTAGCCAGCGCGTAATGATTTTAACAATGATTGGAAATTTCGTGCGCTGGTGATTCGGAACTATCAGAAAGCTATGCAGATGATTAATACAGTCTTCAAGGAGGTTCGCGAAATCATCAAAGATTCGTCTCGTTCTGATGCCAATGACAATTTTGACCGAAAATAACATCGAAAATTTACTATCAGAAAGTTATGCAAATTATTGGTACAAAGTCTTCAAGGAGGTTCTAAAAGTCATCGGAGATTTGCTTCATTCCGAGTGCTAGTAACAATTTTGATCGAAAATAACATCGAAGAAATGAAAAATATTGGCTTCGAAACCTTAATTTCAGTTACAGAGAGATAGCACATGAACCCTGACATACCCTCTAAGTCCCATTTTTCTATTTAACTCGGATAATTTATTTCTGAAAAACGCTATAAGAAAGAGATCTCTGTGGGCATGTCAATTCGCTGTAATTCCGATCCCACGTGGGGCACATGCGAATTCTTCCTCTACTTAAAACTAAAATTGCCTCTTCATTCAAAACTACTGCTGGAAATGTTTTGAAAGTTTTGAAAAAATCTGAAAATAAATTGTTTTAAATGAAACCTGTTTTGAAGGCAAGCAAATAATATATATATTTTTTTTTTCTTTTTTTTTTTTTTTTGAGCGCTATCAGAAGAGATTTCTTAATTTTTCTTGGAAATCCACATTAAAATACAGAATGCTTAAGATCCCAAGAAAAAATGGAAGCCGTTCCATAAGAATAGTATTTTCATTGCTTCCACAAATGTTATATGGGAATATTATCCACTTCTTAGGAAGCTCTTTTTAATTACACCAAAGGGACCGATGAAATAAAGGCTTTATAACTGGCAGTCTTTGTAAGAACAGTAAACATTTTTACAATCTTTTCTTTGTTTTTAATGCACAAATATAAAAATTATTTAACATGTGTTTAAAATTGTTGTTCGTTAATAAATAAAATTAATGAGTTGTGAATTCAGATTAAAAAAGAGAAAACTGTTATGATAAATGATCTAAAAAGCTTTCACTGCCTTAGAGAATCTGGTGAAAAGGTAGCGAAAAAGCGCCAAAACAGCATCCCTATTACGGGAGGAATGCTGATTATTCAATTTTTCATCGCTTCTAGATCACAATCACCGGATATTTTCAATTTTCTCAACGCTCCTTTTTTACACTGGGATACCAAAAACGTTGACCTTTGACCAATGTGCATCACATACGAGTATAAGGGTGTCCGGTTTTCGTAAAATTTTCCCTCGTAGTAATTTTATACCAAATACCAAAATATTAAGTTCCGCAAATTCCGAAATTTAAACGTTTTATTTTTTCTCTATATATAATTGCAGCCCTAAGGAACACATTCTTAACAAATTTAAATTGTATCTACACGTAAGATATAAAATTAGAAATACTTTATGGCTTCGAAAGTAGAGAATTCTTAGAAAATTTTTGTCCAAAAAGAAATGAAGAAATTTTATCGAGTACTACACTAGTTCAAGTAAATGTGGTATAAGATGAAATTTGCTAATAATTATTCTGCTTTAACGGAAATACTTGAAATGTATATTGGAAATTTCTGAAAAACTCTTAATTAGTATTGCTAAATGGTGGATCATAACGATCCAATATGAAAAATTCTTCTCAAATCGACTGATAACTAACAGAGTCCGCGGGGGTTTTACGTGAGTCTCGCCGTGGAAGCCTTACCCACGGCGTGCAATACACTGGGCATAGTACAATGCGATTGCCAATGCCCCGCTCGGGTGGGACTAAGTTAACTGGGACTATCTGGGAATAGGGGTTGACAATTTTGAGAGCATAATACCGCAATTGTCAGCCCTTTCTTCCAGTCAGAAGCTACCAAATTGGTTGTGTTAGTATGAAACATAATCTTCTTTGGCCAAGGGTAAGCCTTTCTTACCACCTCTGCTACTCTATGGGCGTGTAGCACCCGGTTGCAATGCAACTCAGCATTCGAGCTCGAATGCTCTACCAGCGGTTTTGGTTTCAACCACAGCTCGCGTGATTTTCCCATTAGGGGTCCTATACTGGCAACTAACAGTCGATTGATTCTTAATCGATGTTATCCTGTGAATCGCTTCACAACCATCAGTTGTTGTGAGTGATGGACACTCTTCCTCCGCCGACAATAAAACCAAAAAATAAAATAATGAAACAGAAATCCTCAAGTATCGACAAGATTCTGAAATACTATAAGGGCTAGGATTTTAGAATATACATCCTTGGTAGGCGATAATATCACTGCCATCGAGAAGATGAAACGGACAGGATAGCCATGCGCCTGATGGAAAAACTATGGCATCTTTTTTAACCACTATGCAGAAACAATTGAGTTCTAACGCGGACTTGCAGTTAGCAAGGGATGGTCTGGGATTGTTATATTCCACACGAGCAACAGTCCATCTCAATGTAAAATATCATATCAAATAAGGATGAGATCTGAACTATATTTTCCAACAGCCCAGAAGAAGTAAATAATCGCTGCTCTGCCCTCGACATTATAATTTTCTTGGAGATTTTTAGGAAGAGAATATACTGCCAAAAAGTGCAGTCTGAAAATTGCATTGTAAAACCTTCGATATCAAATTTAGTTTGATTAATCTCGACGCAACGCATGACATCGTAAATTAAATCTAATTGCAACTCAGAGATAACCGCAAGGCAATCTGGCTATTTGCTGATCATAATCTGAGAAAGCAGATTGATTACGTGGTAACAGATGGATAGCATGCCTCTATTGTCGTGGATGTTTCTCAGTGGTGCTAATACAGGACTCGGACTACAACCTTGTTTCTAGCTAAGATATGCACCAAGTTGGGCAGAGTGACAAGCGCATAAAAGCAAGCACAAAGAATGCTAGACGTCTTAAAATGGCATAGTCCGGAGTTGGACACAGATTATTATAATAAATTTTCGCAACTGCAACGCACGCTCCTAATCCTAATGTCCCTAACACACAGTGGCAACATATTGCGCACTCGATGGCAACTGCCGTACTTGAGTGTGAAAACCCACGCTTGGACTAGTCCTGATACTAAGAAGAATGTCGCATTGTATCTGAGGAAAAGAAGGGTGGATGGTGGTAGAGGACAGGAATTCTATAAATGGAAGATAGGAGAACTAGTAGACCACTATTTAAACGGAGGGAACACAGAGGAATGCACAGAGATGGGATACTGATCGAAAATAGTGCTAAAAGATCATAAAGATTGTGGTACGTGGTTGCTCTCCTTCTGTACGAACAGTGGTGGTCACGGCTAGGGAAAGGGTGCCGCAAATATGGAGAGAACACGTCAGCAATTTGTTAATTCCGGAAGATAACACAAGTGAGGGAATCACTATTTACTTGTTGACAATGGCGCACGTTGTCCTTTACGAGTTATAATACCAAAATCACAACTTGCAGACAACAAAGCAGCGGCTGCCAATGGGGTGTTGGCACAGCTAAACCGGGCGCCGACGAGCTGATATTGTGGATGCGTTAGTTCTTGAACACGGTTTGGCTAAATGAAACAATGCTCCACGGTTAAAAACTTAGTATGTTGGTCTTAAAAAGGCGGCGCAAGTGCTTGGATCCATTATGGAAAGTTCTGTCCTGTACCCGTCAATGGTAAGGATTGGTCGAATGTGTACGTTGAAGTAAACATCAGTTCTCTCCTACTTATTTGGGCCTTATCAGTTTTACTGCAGACGCAGAAAATCGACTGTTGACTAGTTATATATCTTATGGAAAAGAAAAGTTTCAAAAAATTGGATCAGCATAAGCATCTTATTATACTGTCTTCGACAGTCCGACCAGACCAAAATTATTCGAAGTCATTGCTGGTGTCTCTGCGAAGCTTATATGCTTTTCATGCTTATATGCGAGATATTTACTGCAACTTTCTCAAACAATGAGAAGGAATCAGCAAAGCAAAAGTTGGTGATAAACGAGAACCAAGCTAAGTTGTTGTGAGCAGAGAACGGTTTCACTTAACTCTCCAGTCCACCGTTAGTAAAATAATGGCCACCTAGAAATGCGGAATTGTTGCTTACGATCAAGTGTAATTCACTCTCTTGAGATGAATAAAAATGTAACTGTATCAGATCTAGTTCTATTCAAAATATACTGCAGGTGTCATAGGGTATATTCTATCTCCATTTTCCAATGAATCTCTCCAATAATCTCTTTCATATCATATACTCGTATATGGAATATCTTCATTTGTCCTTTTGGTGCTTTCTCACGTTAATTTCAAAAAAGGCAAATCTGCACTAAAATGGACAGTCAATTTTAATGCAGATTTGCCTTTTTTCAAATTAATTTGTGAAAGCACCAAAAGGACATGTGGAAATTGAAGAGAGAGCGTTATTGTTTTCGATGGCCTCGACTGACATTCAATGCAATTTGGATAGATCATTTAAGGAAAGAAGAAAAAGATGTTATTCGTAAGAAATATTTAAATTCAATACTAGTATTCAATTTATTTAGGAAAGCATGGATCAGAAAACTAGTGTCAAAAGTTTTAGAACCAAAAGAAGAAAAATCGGTCCCATAACTTCCTCCTGTTACCACCTCGTAAAGGAATCTCTGCAAATTTGTGCAGCTCTCTGTGATTTTAAAAAATTACTGACATTTTCAATTTCTATTTCAGAAATGTACCTGACAATTTGCAGTTTTCAGTTCTCTCGTAGTTAAGGTTTTTGGCACAGAATTAGGGAAAATCTAAGGCATAGGACGAACATTGGATTCTCTATCACACTAATGTTGGGGTAGAAAATTGAACATAAACATTTCTAAGCAAGACGACAGATAATTTTCTTTTTTTCAAATTTCATCAAACCCAACACCACTTTGTAATGGAGAGGATAAAGAAAAGAGGCCACTACTATTTTTTTTTTTTGTTTTTTTTACTACTTCGTTCTACTTCACTACAGTACACTCACTACTACTCATCTACAACGTGTTGGTGACGGAATCATAAGAGATATTCTTCATTGACGATGTGCTCATCGTTATCATTGGGTTCATCGTCACTACTACAGGTTTCATCAATGTAACTCACCTTGGCCACTTGTGTGGCATGCAACAGTGGTTCGCTTTCGCGACAATTATTATAATTGTTGAAATGATTGTTTGAGTTGTTGTGGGCGAGTAACGGCGACGAGGACAACGACGACGACGTTTGATGAAAATGTTTGTTATTATGATGATTATTGTAATTGTTATGATGTTGCTGTGAATTGTTACTGTGAAGTAGATGGCCATTGTTATGGTTGTGATGCAATTGTTGCTGTTGTTGTTGATGTTGATGTTGTTGCTGTTGATACAAGTAATGCTGATAGTTGGATGCTGATGCTGATGCAGATGCGGTGGCTGATGTGGATGCATGCACTTGTTCGCGTTTACCATTACCAGCGGCACCGTACACAAGATTATTGAAATTCTCCAACGGAGCGTAGGGATCATGCGGCTGTACTAGATGCTGATGCTGATAGTGATGGAGAGTAGGAGGAGTATTATTATAATTATATTGGTGGCGACTATTGCTAGGGTTTTCAATAATATTAAATTGTTCACGGAACATTACCGATGAGGCTGTTAGGGGCGATGATGATGTAACTGCAGGTTGTGAGGCGTTTGGTTGTGGCGGCGCAGGTGGTAGTTGATGTTGCTGGTGGTTGTGACTGTGGGCGGGTACGGACTGAGTCGTGACGGAGGTGGCTGACAATGATGATGAAGTTGGTGCTGGAGGTGGTGGTGGATGCTGAGGTAAAGGTTGCTGCCCTATGGGATTAGGATTTAAACCCATACTGCTCATAGAACTAGATGAGTGATTGCGCTGATGCTGCATCTGTGGATAGCCATTAGTGCCGCCACCATTGTTGTAGCCATTGTAGCCATTGTTGTGCTCGTTTCCATTATGCTCCCCACTATGGCCATTCTCATGGATGTTCGGCAAACCGCCGTTGGCCAAAAATGGCTGCTTCTGTAGTTTACTGTTCAGCCGTTGCTGTTGTTGCTGTTGCAAATGATGTTGATGATGCTGTGGCTGCATGTGTTGCAACAGCAGTTGTTGTTCCTCATTTGAATGTTTCTGCAGCATATTAGTTGCCTCGTTATGTTCCGTGAAGCCGTAGGTATCCTTTTTCACATTATACGTTTCAGAATTCATATTCAGATGATAGTTGTTGTCCTGGTTGAATTGTGACTGTTTCTGATAGTAATCCGAAGTTTGCATTTGGGTGGGTATTTGCGTTTGCGGTGGTTGTCCAAACGCGGTGTTGGTAATGGCTCTCTGACCAATCATAGCATTGCGTACTTCACCGTTCAAGGCATTGTTGACATTGTCGTTAAGGAAATAGGTGATCATATCACCTTTGCCTTTGACTTTAATGGTACCGCGACATCTGGAGGATGAGAGAATGATTAAATTGGCAAAATTCTGAATAGTTAGTTAAAAGTTGTCAACGAAAAACTTAATATAAATAGTAGTGTAAGGCAAAATTGAGATTATGTTCTAAATTTTTCGCCTGCACGAATAGTATTTTTGCACATGCGATCGTTTCTGACAACTTTTGTTTTACTTCACTACGCTGATTTTCGCAAACATTGCCAAAGAGAGTGCAGAAAAAGTTTGCGTACGAGTGGTGTCGTTTATTGTAGAAAACAGGCGAATACAGCAAACTGCACTTGTCAGGAAAATGTTAGAAAAAACGCACACAGTCTCAAAAAATTACTTCATTTTCGGGGATTTGTAAAAATGTGGGATGAAGTGGAGTTTTCCAAATGATTCCAAAATCGCCGAAATAAATAAAACCGCTAAAGCTCAAATTTGTTTGGAGCTCGAAAAAAGAATCCAAACGCCCAATCCTATCTAAAAATTATTATATTTTCGTAACTTTTGAAATTCTTTCGGATTTTTATTTTAGCTCCTTTTTATTTAATCTATTTTTTTTATTATATTTTATTATATCTATATTTATATATTATTATTTGTATATTATTTATATTTTATTATATCTATTGATGTTGATAATAATGCTGTTATCAAATTTTTGCCTGTTTGCGATTGCCGTAACTGCTGGCCTGGTTATTGAAAATGCTAAAAGTTGTACAGAAAAAACTATCCGACCTGATGTATAGATGGTGCCAGTAGTTTGAAAAAAAAAAATATTTTGTTTAAAAATGGTAGCCTTATAAAACATATATTGTATGTTTCAAGGCGCCACTTTGTTAAGTATTTTTATTTGAGCCATAAAAAGTAAACGATCTCAGTGAATTTGTAAACATGGACAAATTGGTCGCCGTTATGTAATTCAGTATTTCCATTTCAAAGGTTTCAGTCCAACCAATATTAAAGCCGAGCTAGATTCTACTCTGAGAACTTCCGCTCATTCATTTACGAGTATAAAATATTGGGTAGCAGAGTTTAAACGAGGCAGTACGAGCTGCCAAAGCAAATAACTTAATGATTGACCAATTGAGATGTCCACATTATACTTGGTTCAGAAAATACACTGTATTGGATGATCTCGGCTGATGGTACGTAAGCTAGCCGAAATGATAGACGTTTAAAAAACTGCTGTACGTCGTATATTGACCGAAGATTTGAGGATGTGAAAGCTGTGCGTAAGATGGATGCCGCGCTTGCTTTCAATAGAGTAAAAACAGCGACGTGAATAAGCTTTACTACAATCTTCATCAATATACAAATTGCCAAGGGACATAAGAATTTTTATAGATATTTATGGCAGCTAACGTGCCTGGAATCACACCCCAATCTTAACTTTAAAAAATCATGGAAAACATTTGCTTGAAATTTACTTGGTTAAAAAGACATTTTAAACTTTTAATTTAGGGCGTTACATTCTTGCATATCAGATGATATACAATTAGGAGTTTAAGGCAAAATTTAAGGCAACGTTTTCTATATATGATCATGTTTTGATTTTAACATAGCTTAATGTTAGCAAATTTGTTGATGCCGGACTCATATCCCCACTGAGTGTAAGTCTCCGTTTCGTGATTGGGCTCCGCCTTTTGTGGTATACAAACATTAGGACCGCCCTAACTTTTGGCGTGGTTATTAAAAAGCGCTAAGTAATTCTAAATTGCATTGAAATAATGAGCAAAACCGATATATTTTGTATGTTAAGAAGATGTTTATCACAAGAAGACGTTTCGACATAACAGATCGCAAAACATGTCGGTGGATGTATTTTGTAACTTTCGACCCAGACGAGCTTGGGGCGCCTGGTCTGTCAACTTGCTTAATATGTGAAAATGCTGTAGGAGTATATTTATAATCTGCCGTATGTGTGATGGACTAGTATGTCGTGCTATATCATAATTCAAATGTAGAGATCATCTAAATGAGTGAAAATTTAAGCGTTTCAGACCGATGATGCATTTTGGGGTAGAACTCAAGATGACGGTCTTTTCATGCTCTATTAAACCTTTCCTTTACTTCAATTTTGAGTAAAATATAAAAACTGCATGTCATTTTGATCATTTGTGTTTCGGTTTCAGTCCTATAAGTTACACCACATTTTTATTTTTGTATAGAATAGTGATTTCGTGCGTTGCCTAAATATTGTTTTTTGACAGAAAAATATCATTCAAATTCGAAAATTACTAATTGTCGGTGGTTTGCTGATTTTAAGCGGGGTTGTACACATATCGGTTGTGCTGTGCGCAGTGGATGTCTGAAACAAGTCAGCAAAAATTGAAGTTGCAAATCATCGCTGTAGTTTTTACTTGGGAATAGATGTTTTAGGGGAAAAGATTTATATTAAATGTCGAGGTCATTTTGGCAACCGAAAAGTATTTAAAGTGTATTGACAAATTTTTTTATAAAACCGACATCGAAATGATTGAGAATGTTTGGAATCCTCGAACTAAAGCAACATTTTTGCAAAAGATATATTTTTTCCTTAGTGTCGGTATTTATTCACCGATTTAATGCATGTGTTCCTAGAATTTCTCAAACATTAAAATAAACTGCTATCATTTCTCCCAGTTTTCTGGTTTTGCTTTTGAAATAAATATGTTGACATTCTTGGTGGTACTATTTAATTTTTTAACATGACCTTAATAGAGAGAAATAGTATTTCTTTTTTTTTATTTAGAATCACTTACTTGAATTCAAAATGTGATCCTTGTAAACTATCGACAACTTCTTGTGTAACTTGCGTATAACCGGGAATGCCCGTTGAATCCATGCGGCTTGCCACATTAACTGTATTGCCCCATATATCATATTGAGGCTTACGGGCCCCAATGACGCCGGCCACAACCGGACCAATGTTTATACCTAGAAAACATAAATTAAAAATAATGAATGGTTTTAGAAACAAAAAATATGATGATCCTCTTTTATGATGATCCTCTTTATTCAAGTAATTTTTTATAATTTATAACATTACTTCTCTGATCTTCTGTTTATTCAATGGGATTTTTAACTTTAAGTTTGATCTTATATACTCTAAGTTGCGTTCACAATGGCAGCGACATTTTCCTCAGCTGTTCGCAACAAATGTGTTTGATAACGTTTGCACCAACAGATGATGTATTTATGTTATTTATTTATTTATGAAATGTAGAAACGTTGCTTCTCTACTGCATAGCAAATTTACCCTTTATGGAATTTTTCCGAATCATTGGAGTTAACGTTCTCCTAGCTTAGTTTTTTTACTATGATTTGATTTTCAAAACCGCAATTGTTTCTATTTATTTGTGTTTATTTAAAATAAAAAATGACCTCAATGTTTATATTGTAATAGTACATTCGTTCTTAGAAAGCAGCATACTGTACTTCTCATTTGTAGACTCTCTGCACGACGGATCCCTTTGTTTAGTGACGCAACCGATTGTCTGTATGGGAAGTTTATAAAGGTTGGGACACCACGAACGCAAGATTTAAATTTTAAATAAAACACAGATATTAAAAAAAAAAAATCGTGAAACTTTATTATATCGTAAAGTAGACAGAATGAGGTAATGTATGGAACAACACATCGGACAGATGGCCGCCGCGGCTTTGCTGGCACACACGCGATCTTTTAATGAAATTTTAATGACCGTTTTGCATAAATGCTACAGTATTTCATAAATGCAGCGTCCAATTTCTTCTTTTAAGACTTGAGTCGTCGTCGGCTTATTCGCGCAAACCATCGACTTCAAAAAACCCCAAAGAAAAAAGTATAATGATGTTAAATCGCACGATCTAGGTCAATTCTGGTCTCCAAAACGCGAAATAACACGACCGGGTAATGACTGATGCAGCAATTGAATTGTTTCTCTGGCTGTATGACATGTGGCGCCGTCTTGTTGCAACCACATGCCCTCCACATTCATTTCTTCAATTCTAGGCACAAAAAATCTGCTTATTGTTTCACGGTACAGGACACCATTGACTGTTTGCGCTTGACATGCCTCATTTTCATAAAAAAAGGTACAATGATTCCTCCAGCCCAAAATCCACATCACACAGTGACACATTGAGGATGCATTTGCTTCTCGTGAATCACTCGAGGATTTTCCTCACCCCAAATGCGACAATTCTGCCTATTGACGAAGCCATCAAGATGGAAATGGGCCCCGTCACTGAAGATGATTTTATCGGCAAAATCAGCATTTTCATGTTGTCTCTCCAATACCCAATTAACGAACTCCCTTCACTGTCCATGGTCTGCTGACTTCAGTTCCTGAGTCAATTGAACTTTGTATGCATGAAAATGCAAATCTTTCGTCAAAATTCGGTGCATAGTGGATTTGGAGACACCAATTTGCTGAGCTCGGTGTCGAATTGAGGTGGATGGAGTTTGAGCGACATCATCACGTACAGTTGCGACATTTTCGGTCAATCGACCTGGTCGAAGGCGCGTTGTTGTCTTTACATCACTAACAGACCCAGTTTTGGCAAATTTATCCATTAATCTCTTTACAGTTGACTCTTTTGGAGCATTATTGTGACCCCAAATTGATCGCAATTTGCGAACTGTAGCAGCAAAACTTTCATCATTTTGCTAAAACAATTTCACAATGAGAATGCGTTGTTCATTCGTGTAGCGCTCCATTTTTACTAACCTCGTACCTTCTACTAGCAAGCAATAACAATTTTCCAAATGCCATACAATGACACTTTAAATGGCGCCAAATTTAAATCTTACGTTCTTGTTGGGACACCCTTTATTAGGCGCTTGAAAGCCGAATGTGTCGCTAGCAAATATTTAAGTGGCTGGCAATCAGAGAAAGATTGATGCTCGCAGAGGATTTTAAAAATCCCGTATTTACTATTAAATCTCAAATCACCGTGGCCTTCGAAAGAAAACGAATAACTCATCATGTTGACTTGACTATTCAGTAAAAATTATGAAGATCATGACAAAAATTCAAATGTACCTTATAAAAGGAGGTACAAAGAAGGCACTACGCGCATTCTATTTTTAAACTCGCTGAAAGAGAACTACTGTTCATATACGATTCCTGCCGTTAGTTTGAAAAGATTTTAGTAGCCTTGTCGATTTGTAGCCTGTCCATCTTGTCACGATCTTATTATTATTTGAAACTGAAATGTCCTCAATATATCGGTAATTACAAGAAAAACGACTTAAGTGGATTTTGGATAAAATCGAGTTTCTTTCTTATTATTGTTATACTTACTTATACACATATTCAGGTATGTTCCAGATTCTACTTTGAAGTAAAAGTAGTTTGAAATCACTTCAATTTGACACTTGGGTGTTCTGAATTTTACTTTTCACTTTTCATTTCTGTTTTGTTTTCGAACATCAAATCGTAGTGAATTGCATTGTTCTAGAAACTACTTTTAGGCAAAAATAACTGGTTTAAAAATACTTTGAAAGTATAAGTAAGTATAATAAATAAAAGTGGTCAGATTCCTTTGGTTGAATACAAATTTTCCTTGTTTGAAGGGGAAAACACAAGAATACAACGCAGGATGCGATAATGCTACGTTTTATACAAAACAATCCAGACCTGGAAAAAGGGGACCATGTAAAATTTGAAGAATTGTGGAATCTTTTTGCGGCTTAGTGATTTCAACGTGAGTTCCATCAATGCATCCTAATACACCGGGAATACCGAATTTGTGCATGAAGTGGCGCTTAGACAAATTTTGTTCATCAACTGTCATTTTCAATTTAATCCGCGTAGGACAAATATATTTTTCTAGAGCAATAAGCACTCGATTTAAAATTTTGCAGGTTGTGCTCCGTGCTAAGGCCACATTAGTATCTTTTCCGACCCCTCGTTGAAATCCTGCTTCTGCTAAAAATCTTAATGTGACAGCAAGCTGTAGTTCTGCCGGAATGGATGACTTGGGCAGTCTCAATTTTACGCAATGTAAAATGTTACGAAATGCATCTTTGTTGATGCGATAATTTTGTAAAAACCTAATAGTTTTTATTAAAAGTATATTGAATGTACTTAAGTACACACATGTGTGTACTTACGTAGTGTCGCCCATATCCAGAGGATTTGAGTGATCCCGCAAAATTCGCCTTTGTAATTTTGCTTGCGTATTCATTGGTTTGGCATATAGTGGACACCAACACCGCATTCATTATTTATTTATCCTTTATGTATTTATTTGTCCTTATTGTTTATTTAACCTTTAATTTTATGCACAAAAAAAATCACAAATAGTAGTTTTAATAACTAATTATTATTAGTTATTATTTTCAAGTCAATATCAGCTGTTTACAACTTCTGTTTTCGAACTTCATTTCATATGAGAAAATGAAACAACAAAAACCACTTGATTTCGAATAAAAATATAGGCTAAGTTGAAATGGGTTCAATTTTTAAACAGAAGTTGTAGGAAAAAAGAAAGGCCTTTGTATGAAATGCATTGAGTGGAAAAGAGAGTTACAAAAAAGGAGGTAATCGCTGTCATTGTAAACGCTGCCATTGATTTAACATTCTCCCATAGAAATTTAGGGAATCATGTTTCAACAATTTGTAATCGATAGTTTTGTTACATCTCTAACTTACCCACTCTTAACATGAAATTATTATAGGAATGACTATTGATCTCTTGTAAAGATAAACGCATTGCCTTGACATATTCCACTAATGCGGTCATATGACGTCTCACTGAATTTTGGTCGTTCGGATTGATTTTATATTCTGAAAATGCACAAGTTAAAAAAGACAGAAAAAATATTTACATTTTCATTGTAATTACCTGGTATTAAGCCTACTACGGCCATATAAGTACTGCCAACAGTTTTGATTTTATCAATACCAAGGAAACGTTCCTCTTTCAGTAGCTGTAAAAAAAATATATAAAAACTTGTACCTCTGTTTACTCTGGAATATTAACTCACCTCATCGAAATCAGCTATTATTTCATTAAGTAAACGTAAACATTCTAATCCTTGATCGGAACCATCCATTTCCGTGTAGAATTCATGGAAATTTGGTACACTGGCAAATATGACACCCACTTTAGCGTAGCTTTGATGATAAAGTTCCTGCAGAAAATAAAGTTTCTCCGATAGTTAAACAAATTGTGTTCGGTGGTTGTATTTTTGAAATATTTTTGGGATTAGAATATAAGACGCAGACTGGAATAATTTGAAAAAATCTGGTCGAAAATTGAATGTTCATCTAATAGTATATTTAATATCTTCGGCTGATAGGCTTTTCACTTCATTTAATATCTTCGGCTGATAGGCACCTCACATTCAAATAATTGCTTATGAAGGAATAAATATTGAAAATGGCCTTATCACTTAGTCCGAATCGCCTCACTCCTGTGGCTGCGATGTAACGAACGCTTTCTTGAAAATATGTTCTAATCGCATATCTAATTTACTGTATATTTTAATTATATATGCCATGTCCAAAACCTTAGGAATCAAAAATTCAATCCTCAGAATTAACTCTACTAGTGGAATAAGAAGTTTCTCCTGGGTTTCTATTACAGTATTTTTCAATAACCACGACCATAATTGGTGCGATTCCTTAAACATTTTTATGAGTTGGATAATTCTTTGTGGCATCTTTACAGAACTACAATAAACTGCTATCGTTCTACGCCAATTTCGAAAGTTATCTGCATGTAATTATTAGACATCATCCTGCGTCATCTCACCTTCCTATGATTTTGGATATAAAAATGATTAAATTTTGAAATCAACGTTTTTTAAAACCGAAAATTTCTTTTCTTTCCTTTCTTTTATCAACGTTCTTTCCTTAATTTTTATCAACGCTGTTATCGAAATTTGATAAACTCCATTCTAGGTTGGATCTGGTTTCCGAGATATCAAGCTACACTGTTGTAATCTTTAAATCAATAATTCTAAAAATGGTTCCTGTGGCTCGCCGGGGGATTGTGGCAGCCCATCCAAACTAAGAAATGTATTTGAAAATGTACATCTGTGGGCGATACAAATGAAATCTTTAAAAATTGACTAAAAAAATAGAAAATATATGTTCTGAAACAATGGGAGGATATTTTAATGCCAATAGAGTCTATTTAAGGGGTTCCCCAGTCGGTTAAAACTGATATTAAAGCCCTTGGAAAATAATTCGCCGAGAATCCTTATCCTGAACCGTATGTAATTTGCACTTAGTCTTCTAAATATAAATGCGAATTAAAGATGATTTGGGGAAAGTGGCAAATAGGCTTCTGCTTCTCAATTTTAAATATATCCTTAAAAAGCTTTACTATATCTAACTTTTATCACGCCCACATTTTTGACGTTAAACGAGTTTGAAAAATATTGACAGTCAAATATGAAGAAATCAATGAATTTTCCCCAGCGACCCTACCTAAAGTCTTTGAAAACAATTTCGGAATCTGTATATTAACTTATATTAGAAGTTATATTGAAACTTTTGGCGATCGAATAATGTCATATTTTGTATAATAGACAATTTTAAGATGTTTGATATCTTAAAAGCTTAGGAAGATATGAAAAAAAAAAAAAAAATAACAATACAGTTTGAAATAAGCGAGCACTGTTTTCACTAATCGGCAACTAGAATTTAGCGGTAAGCTTACAAAAGTCATATCACAAAAGGTATGAAAACTACACCATTCACAATTCAAATTCATTAAATATCAATTGAAATTGAGAAAATTCAGTTCAGAAACAATTTGAAATTCTAGCCTGATCAATTGAAATTCTGAACTTCAACTTGACATTCGGTAAAGACCAATTACCATTCGGAATTTTCGATTGAAATTCAAAAAATGCCAACTGCTGTTCTGGACTTACATCTCAAATAAAAAACTAACAATCTAAAACCAAAATTCCCAATTGAAATTCAGAAATGCCAATTGAAAATTAGATTGCCTTTTGGATTTACTGATTAAAAATTGAAGTTTTCTGAATTTCAAACGGACTTTATGATTTGCAATTGATAGTTTTCAAACTACAATTGTAAAAAGTGTAAATCTGATGCAATTCTGAATTCCTTATAGGTGAATTGTCCTGTAAACGTTAACTGTTTCAAAAATACGTGAGGAAACACGTAATCGATTTAATCGATTTATACGATGGTAATCCGAAATTTGGCTATTAAAAACTTGATTTCATGAGGAAATTGGTGAATGAAATTATTTGTTTTTAGGACATTTTTTGTAATTTCTCCCTCTTCTTAAGTGGTGACTAGAATAGACATCCTCTTCCATTATCGGGCACAGGTATAAAAATAATTCGTAGCGCTTCGGTCTTCTGTGCTTCTTCTCTAAATAATCACATCAAGCTTGGTTTTATCAAAGGAGTTTTGGTCACCCCTTTTCTGTGCTGTCCATCGAGTTCTTTGTCGAAAACTTATCGTGCTGGAGCATTTAAATCCATCCGCACAACATGACTCAACCAATGCCATCGCAGTATATTGATGCTCTGACTCACGTCGGTGTCCGCATACAGCTCATACATCTCGTTGTACATGCGATGCCGATACTCTCCGATGACGATGATGTGTTCACATATTTCTCGGAGTATTTTCCTCTCGAAGACTCCCAGCATTGATTCATCCTCTTGTGTCATAGCCCAGGACATAAAAACCACTAAAACCAACGTCTGGTATAGTTGGATTTTTGTTTGTAGGAAAAGGGCTTTATCATGGTGAAGAATACACCACCAAATTGACGATCTTACTCAGATGTGGGCAAAAGTTCTTAGAAATTGCCCACAGTAACATCTGTTAGCATCTCCTCTTTATCTCCACGCTGACATCATTCGTTTTGTTTACAGCGTATCCCAGCTAGATGAATTCATCCACCACTCCAAAGTTATAGTTGTCAACGTTCACACAACGTCCCTAGCGGGCAGACTCTTTGTTTGTTGAAACAAATAATGTTGTTTTCCCTCGTTTACCGGTAGATCTATTTTTGTTTGTCTCTTCTCATTGTTTGAGAAAGTTGCAGTAACATCCCGCAATTTTCTGCCAATAATATCTGTATCGTCCGCGTACAGCTATTGTTAAAGATGATACCATTTATGTCAACTGCAGCTTTCCTACACAGAAGTATAAAACTTACGGGAATTCCAAATTCGGACATGGTCTCATATAGTTTTTGTCTTATCAGATTGTCGTTGCCGTTTTTGAATACAAGACATTGTACACTTAAAGTCCAATCATCGGGCATGCATTCTTCGAACCAAACTGTATTTAGGAGTTGATTTATCGTATGCTGTTTCTCAGCTCATCGCTACCGGCCTTAAACGGCTTTATTGTTGTTAAGCCACAATACTGCTTTTCTGAGATCGTTTTGACACTGGAGCTGGGCAATTTATGCCATCGTCTGTAATTGGGGTGATTTCTCCATTCATGCCGCCATCTAGAGCTAGAAGTTTGTGAACAAGCTCTCGCCAAAATTGCATCACACTCTGCGTATCTGTAACCAGATTTCCGTCGTTGTCCTTATAGGAGGGAAGCCCTGTTCCATACCTTTACTTATGATCTTTTGGTAGAATTTTCGGGTTTTACCTTTATCCTTTTGCTTTCTATAGCCTGATTCTTCCGCTCTTTCCACAACCATTGTTGTACCCCTCTTCTCTTCTCCTTAGAGTGTTCCCTAACAGCACACGTCGCAGTTGGCTGCAGCGTTGCCCTGTGTGCAGCGTCTTTCTCCTCAGACACTATGCGACATTTTTCATCGTATCAGGGGTTGTCGGAGCGCAATTTTTCATATCCAGCAGCAGCGCAATATGTTGCCACTGTGCATCAGGAACATCAGGATCAGCGGTGTTTATTTACAGTAATTGTGAGAGTTTAGTGGATCAAGCTGTGGCTATCTCGAGGGTGTGCAACTTAGGGATGTCTAGCTTTTCTGGTGCCTGGTTACGTACGTGTTTCGCTCTACTTTTGCTATTTCACTTTACGTTATTTAAGTGGACAATAAACACTTATAGTTTCAGTTAAACATAGTCGATGAATTAACCGATCATAAAAATATGTGCCGTTCGTTTATGTCTCTAAGCAAATGAAATTAAATCTTTTTAATTTTATTTATCTTGTGACTAAAAGGGATGAAAAGTCCGTACATTAAACGGTGAGGAAATCAATCTGCAAAACTGCTGAACTACATTTCTACTCTCTCTTAATTTGAGCCATGTTTTTAAGGTTGGCTTAATTGCAATTACAATTTGCCCTACTGGTTTTGACAAACTTTCCCGTATTCCCACTTCATTTTCCAACAAATACAAGTGTAGTCCTGGTTAACAAGGACAATTAAGTGCTGCGTAGTTTTATTAAGTGAAATTCATTGTTACTAACCGTATTAACAACGTAACTACTCACCATATTACTACGAAATTGATTATCCAGAAAATGTGCCGCAACGTGGGCGGGCAGCAAATTATGCAATATCCTTTTATTTGATTCCTGCAATACATCCATTTCCTTTTTCTCTTGGGATGCCTGTAGCTGCCACAGAAAATCCAATCTGGCCGTCCATTCGACCAAACGACCATGGACAAGGATGGCAATCATAAAAATTATAATACGGGCCAATGAGATTAAATGAAGTGGAATCGAAGCACTACAAAAATACAAACAGAGAAGAACAAGAAAAAACACAGAACATGATAACAAAAAACTTATTGCTTTATGGAAACGGGCACTAAAGGCACCAAAGTTATAAACAGAAACCACATCGTCAAAGTGTTTTTGTCCCCACAAAGAGTCCTTCAACACAATGACGGATCCAATGCTACAACACTCACTTGACACGGCTGTCATAACACTCGAAGATATTCGTGTGGGACAGTTCAATAAACAAACCATAGATAACGCCCATCATCACCACCAACAGCGATTTGAATATTATTGGTAATCTGCAACGAGAGAGAAGGAAAGGAGGACATTGGAAGCGGAAAGAGAAAAATGGGTTAGTGAAAGTAATCGAGCATTTCATTGATTATGTTTGCTTTAGTGATTTATACAGGCATGCAAAATGTGAAAAGACTACTCGCTTTGAGAACCAATGAGAGCGTTAAGAGTTTACCTTAGAAACACAGATACCGAAAGGAAAGCAAAAGTGGCCGACAGCGAGACATATTGCGGCAAGGAGCACTTGCGATGGGCCTCGCTTTGGTGGGCCAGCATCAGGAGATCTTCCTCCAGGGTGGGCGCTGCAGTTGTTACATTACTCGAGCACGGATGATCGGAGACACAAGTAAACTGCAAGGAATGAATGTTAGCACATCACAGGTAACAGTTACATTCTTCAACTTTATCCTCATACTTACCACATTCACTTGTCCGACCGAATATATCAGTATCACCGTGAATATCGTTATCGCCATGCGCAACGTGAAACTCTGTGACAGATCCCAAACTATCCATTTCAAACGCACGGCCATCAACAACATCAGTATAGCACTGACCCACACAAAGGCGGTGAGAAAAAGTAACAACAATATCAGAGTCCTTGGCAAAGCGGTCACCTGTAATGCTGCGCCCAGGATCAACAGCAACAGCGAACAACCCATCGCCGTGGTAAAGCCCAAATCGAAATCTTTGCGATATTCACGCTCTTTGTCGCTTTCGCGAAATTTCAACGTGATGCGATCAACATGTTCCGATTTGTCGCAGTCCACCGAACGGGCGTTGATCGCTTGCGATAGGAACCGATTCACACGATTGGTGGGCTGATGATGGACTGATGAGTGACGCTTGCGGAAGGGTCGTTTGAACTTGTCGGTAACTTTTGACTGTAACACACGCGTGTATGGAAATGAAAAGTTTGAGAGAGGGTATTGAGGGAGGAAGAGAAATCGAAAAAAACCAAAAAGTTATAATTTAATAACTGTATGCAAGCACACGGAGCAAATGGAAATTTCAAAAAAAAAAAAACGGTTTAATCAAATAATCAACTTAAATCTTACACCCAAAGAGAAAACAAAAACCGTTAGTACAAACAAGTACATCATGCATTTGTAATAGAAGAAACGAAAAACCAAATCGCAGCAACGATGATTGCAAATTGGACTAAAGATCATGCAGATTTTGTATACAATTTTACAGGGGGATGGACCCACTTTTTCAAATGTTTGATAGTCTCTGAATTCGGTAGTGATGTAAAAATGTGGATTATGCGCTCAGTAAAAGCTTTTAACTACGAACTACATGCGAGTTAGAACGCTATTGTTGTTGAAACCAATAACACATTCCAGAATTTCGTAACGAAATCAAATAAATACGGTTGTCGTAAGAAAGTACATGGAAAACTATACTGCTCAATGAATGCTTGGAATCGAATTGAAAGTATTGAAAACGATATTTAAGTGTAAATCTGTATAATTTCAGTATCAGCATTTTATACCCTAACATTGTTTATTTACTTAAACTTTGGATGGCGAATTTGCGTGTCCTATTAGAGCCCAGTAATTCGGACAATAGTAATCACCTATGGCCAGCATGTCAAACGCTAGTTTGGAATATTTAATTTAAGAAATCGGTAGCTCTACTAATCAGTGTATTAAATCGTTTAACCAAACCAACTCTTATCTGTGAATTATCTGCAGAATATTATCGGAAGATTCCTGTCTGTGTGAAAATCGGAAATCATTTTCGCATTTTCCGGAAAAGACTTCAGTTCTCTTTTATATCATCTTCTCACTTCAGTTTTCTTTTGCGCCTTCTACCGACTAAAAATAGAATTCTCAAAGTGGAATTTGAGGTTTGGAAAGAGAAAAAACTTAGCCGGAATTACATCAGGTGAACGCAGTGTTTGTTCGATGATATCTGTTGAGTTTTTGGCCAGAAACTTATTCACTTTAGGGATCTTGCGAGTTGGTCCGTTATCATGGTGTAAAATGTATGAGGTTTCTTTCTACAAATGTTGACTTTTTGGATGGATTTTGCTCTTTCAAACGCTGCATAATGCTCAGATAATATTCTTTATTTACCGTCTGATCTTCTGGCGGGAATTCCAAGTGCATAACACCGCGATAATCAAACAGTGAACCTTATCTTTTAACGTGCTTTTTTCGGTTGAACTGGAGGGCACGATTCCGAACCTTGCTGACTGATTTGCAATACAAATACTAGTAAACTCATGTCTCATCACCGGTAATAATGCGTTTTATGAGTTTCGGTCGGAACTGACTCGTTCTATCATGTCTTCATCGAGCTTTATGCGCGACCGAGTTTTTAAAGAAAATCCAGTTGTTTAAACTTGTTCGGTTTGATTCGTGAGCCTGGGAAAGTTCAACGGCTATAGCTTTCAAACTTAAATGACAATGACGATGACCGACCAAAGCAGGACAAATCTTCTGCCACACCTAGATCGCTTTTAAATGCACTGTACCACTCGTTTGAACTTGCTTTTGATAAACTAGATTCCACTTGGAATATAAAATTCGAGACTTAGCGGCTAAAATAATTCAATTCCCTTTACTTTTTTTAGCAGAATATATAGTGTATAATCAAATGGTTTAGATCTGCTTTTTGAAAGGCGAGGCGTAAAATTTGTGAAAGTTTGGTGCACCAGAAACTTTTTCTGTAGCCTGGTGCAATTAGGATAGAAATCGGATCGAATAATATTTGCAACAGTTTTGTAGATTTAGTATTTGTTTTTACGTTACTTTTGCAATGATAGTAACAATAATTTCGAGGTTCATAGGTCAAAGTAGAAGAAAGTGTTCAAAATTTCGCATTTAGTTATAATAATTCATGCGAGTTTTCTTTGAAATCAGGCCATTCTATTGGATGTGGCTGCTGGTTTAAATTGAAGCTCCATAGATTTATATATGCTGTTCAATTCAGACAATTCCATAATATTTTTTAGTATAACTACACCTCAAGATCATAAATTTATTTGTGTAGGAGGTGTGAAAAGACACAGTCCGATTTTTCCTAAATATCTTTTTTAGGAATGAATACAGGAAGTAGTGACAGAAATTATGAACGGAAGAAGATCATTAATTTCTATATTCGTAAATTAATTTGTACGTGTTTTGCAGGAACGTAAGATCCGATTTCGTCCACTGTGTTCATATTATGTTGATGTGTGCAAAGTTTAAGCAAACTTCAGATCAGTAGGAAGTTTTAACATACTAAGACCTTTATATGCACTTGTAAGAGAAGTACAAGAAGCATGATCTGATTTCGGCTAAATATCGCACCCTTGTGCGTTGTTTGCACGAAGAGACTGGATTTATGGGCAGAGATCTCTTAGTTTTTGCACCATGATAATGTTAATGACAGTCTCACATTGCATTGGCTGTTTGTGAGTTTTTCGACAAAAATCCAATTGAAATCGCTCCACTACCACTATATTCGCCGGACTAGACGCCGTGTGTGTTGTTTTTTTTTAATTGAAAATATCGCTCCGAGGACTTTGTTTTGGATTGATTGAAAGCATTCTAAAGTCCATACCGCAAGGTGACCGTTTGACATTCTTCAAGAAATGGGGAGTAATTTAAGGGTGATGGAATAGTTTTGGACAATTATAATAAATGAAGATTTTCTGGAGATGTAAAATCTCGTCTAGTTTTTTAAATACAGCATACAGTTTTGAAGATGAAACAAATTTTATTTTAAAAATGGTTATGGTTGGCTTTAAATGTAGCCGAAAAGTAAAATAACAGAAAATTTGCTTTTACCAGAAGAATTTCACTTTCATTTGAAGCCTGCCTCACCTATTTACATACTAAATCTAAATCAAATTCTCTTGCATCCCATGAATGACATATTGGAGAGCTTCCCACATTCACTCAGCTTACATGCGTTCTATTTTTACAATCCCTCAAAGGGCCTCACTGTTTAACCACGATTTCGAAAAAACACAGTTTGAGAAGAATTTGCAAGACTTGTTGATGGGTTAGGTTAGGTTGGGTCAGCATGGCAGTCTGAATAGACAGACTCACTTAGACTGTGTAGTCCATTGTGATACCACGGAAACTAGAGATAAGGATGTCCCTAGTTTCCGCCGTTGAACCATCCTGATCGCCTCAAGAAGCTCTTAAGTTGGACAATATCTATATTGTCCAGATCTCCGAGGTCCCTAAAGGAACAAGAGCCCAGTGTTGATTCCCACCTAGTCGCCAGTGCGGGGCAATTGCAGAGAAGATGTTCTACAACTCCCGCACTAGTCTCTAGACACAGCTTTCAATCTCACTTCATGTCTTCCAATCAGACAGTGCCCCGTCATGACGGATACAAGCAATGAGACGTCGGGCCATGATAGCGACAGCAGTGTGTGTGAACGCTTTAGATTTAGGCGATGTCACATCTGTCTGGATTGATCGCAGCCCCGGACAGACGCCCACCTATTATTTGCCACTAAATATGCTCCATTTTGTAGTAGGAACTTGGAAGAGGCTAGAGGCATGCCCACGGACTCCAACTCGGCTGCAGTCTGTAAGGTTGTTCCTTGTCTTGCCAGCTCGTTTGCTCTGCAATTCCCTGGTAAATGTTGAAATACTGAGCCATCTCGTTAAGAGATCTGCGGCAATGTTGAGTTCAGGAAGACAGAATCCAGGGATCTAATGGCAGCTTGACTGTCAGAGAATATGTTAATCCCCACCGTGCTGAAGATGTGATATCTCAGCCATTCTGCCACTTCCTTAATGGCCAAAATTTCGGTCTGATAAACGCTACAGTGATCAGGTTACCTTCTTGGTATGTTTAGCCCCAGGTCTCTGGAGTAGACCCCGAAACCTACCTGATAATTTAATTTTGAACGGTCAGAGTAGAAGTCGACATACAGTCTTATACCAGGAATTCTACATTTGTTGATAACTCGACTACGTTCGTCTGCCACATCGATGTGACCGCCGCTCAAATAATGATAGGTGGCCGTATGCGGGATAGAACCTGCCATCATGTGAACGGTGGTCTCATATACTAACCATTGCGCTACGGTTGATCATTTATTAATATAGTAAATTCTAATTAGATCTGACTTTGTAGGTTTTTAAGCACTTTTTATCTATCAACATTGCATAGGGACTCAGATATTATGTCTTTTTAAGGGAGTGTTGGTTTCTCTATTTCTCGGGTTCATTACAATGATCTCTTTTCTTGGGCATTTCATTCATTCGCACATTATGAGCGAACCAAGGCAACAGCTATATTTTAATGCGATAAATTAAACTGTTAACGTTTATCTCACATAGCTCATGATTTTTTTTTTTTGCAAATACCCATATTCGCCGTTTGTGTACATTTAGACTTCACCGATAAATCATAGAACAACGTCGTCAAAACTCATGCATTTTGATTCCAAACTTTTACTTTTAGCAAGATATAGTTTTTCAAATACTTTCTCCATAAAACAAGGGCAAGATTAAAAAAATAAAGGTGAATGCCATCAACTCAACTTAAATGTTATAATTTTGCATTTTGATTAGAGTAAAAAGAACGATCCAAAACGCAGTTTATCATAAATAACAATGAGAAAAATAAAGAAACTTTAACCGGAAATGCAAAAAAAAGTGCAACCCAATGCAGAAAAAATAAGAAGGAAACAGCATTTTCAACGGGTACTGAAATAGCAAATGAAATTGAAACAATTCCGAACAGAAAACTTTATAACAAACAACAGAATGTTTCATTTTTTTTTCGTAAATTCGGTTTGTGGTTTTACAAAGTGTAGAGAAAGAAATGGATATCGTATTGTTTTTGTTTTGGTTTTAGGTTTTGGTTTCTTTCAATAAATCTCACTTTAGTTTTGGGATTACTATCGTTATCGTTATTATTAAGCCTATGAATGCGACTAATTGTATTCGCAGTGGAATTGGAAGTTGTTCCTACTTGTATGGTAACACCTCCACCGGGTGGTGTTGGAGCATGTAAGATTTTTTGTAGTCGTATCACCTAAAGAAAAAAAAAAACAAACAAACAAACAAATTGGAAAAAGAAAGAAAGAAACGAAAATATATAGAAATAAGAAGATGAAGAAGACGAAACATAATATATACAACAAAATTTTCGGGACAAGTCCAGAGACAGACAGAAGGATACAAAAATCAGTAAAAAAGAAACAAGAACAGTTGGGGGATTAGAAGGAAAAATATATTTACAAAAGAATTTAGGCATTAAAAAAGGGACGCGCCATAAAGAGAGAGAGAAAAAAATAAACAAGGAAAGAGAGTACAAAGAAAGTTTAGAAGATTTAAAATGTTAGGTTAAGAAAGAGGACACTTTTAACAAAAGTTTAATGTGGTTGTAATTTTATGAAGTAATTGATTAGTGAAATAAATCTTAGTAGGGAATTTTGAAAAAAAAACAATTCCTATTGTTATTGATTTCTGATTAGTTTAACAATATTGTGAGTTTTTTGTTAATTGAATTTTATTAATTTAGATGATTTGCTTCTTTTTCAGGGACAAAATAACTGCTCTTAGGTAATAATTAAAATAATTTAGATATTTTTCGAAACAAATTACTTTTTTTTTTTGTCTTTAATTCTGTCCAAGGTCATTTTATAGGTAGATATTAAAAATTAGCTTGATTATTTTATTACTTTTTAAAAATTTTAGAAAACTAAATATTATTTAGAAAAATGTGGAACATTTGGTTTAAATAGTTGATATTTATCGAATGCTTTTGGTATGGCAAGAAATACAAGGGCGGCCCCAAAACTAGGCGACCGGATGTATAGATAGTGCCGATAATTTGAAAAAAAAAAAAAAAATAAATAAATGTGTATGTTTTGGTGAAAAGTGGCATCATTACAAAACATATGTTTTCAGTTTCAAGGCGCCTCGTTGTTTATTATTTTTATTTGAGCCATCGAAAGTAAACGATTTCAGTAAATTTGTAAACATGGATTTATGTAATTCAATAGTTTCTATTCAAAAGGTTTCAGTTCAACCAATATTACAGCCGAGTTAGATTCTACTCTGGGAGAGTTTGCCCCTTCGTTTACGATTGTAAAATATTTTGTTGCAGAGTTTAAACGCGGCCGTACGAACTGCCAAGGCGAACACCGTGGTGGTCGACCAATCGAGATGTCCACTCTAGACACGGTTAAGAAAATTCACAAAATAGTATTGGATGATCGTCGGCTAAAGGTGTGTGGTGAGTTAACTGAAATGATAGGCATTTCAAAGAGTGTTATAGATTTGAAGATAAGAAAGATGGGCGCCGCACTTGCTTTCAATAGAGCAAAAACAGCGTCGTGAAAATATTTCAGTACATGTGTTTGGCGATGTTTCGCCACAATAAAGCTGAATTTTTGCGTCGATTTATAACCATGGATGAGAAATGGGTCCACTACTTCACAAAAGAGACAAAGGAACAATCAAAGCAGCGGACTGGAATGCGAGAATCGTGCCCCAAAAGGACGTGGCAAATAATTCCAAACTAGAAGTTGTGACTATTAGAGGGTGTTTAGTTGGATGCTGTACCGATTTTTGTTGATTTTACCACATTTTCCAAGCAAATTGCAATTGAAATTGAAAAAAATTCGCATTTACATTAAATTTTCCTCATATTTGCATATCTAAAGCCTTTAAATTAGACAAAATACCCTATTCAGTTCGATACTTCCAATAAAAGCAAATCACTGCTTATTTTTCAAACTGAACTGTTTTGCGGAAAAATTAACGCTTTGACTGTTATGAAATTGCACACGTTCAGTCATTTAAACTATTTTACATGTGGTGTTTTAAATTAATTTTTTAATTTTAATTAATTTCCATTTCAATTTCGAAAAATTTTGAATTTCAGAGAAATTAAATTTTTTGTTACCCTTAGTGGTCGAATCACTTAAGCTTAAAGGCAGATTAATTTCGAAATTGGGCAAATTAGACGGTATCTCGTAAATTAGACTAGATTAATTTCTACAGATTAATTTCGAAATTGGACAAAAACGGTCCGCCATCACAGAGGCCGAATCGCTTGAGCTGAGAGGCGGATTAATTTCGAAATTGGGCAAATTAGACGGTATCTCATGAATTACACTAGCAGTGCAAAATACATTTTATAAGACAAGTAGAGATGTGCGATTAATCGGTTAATCAAACTTGTTGATTAATTCATATTTCGGTAGATGAGTTAATCGATTAACCGAAAGTTCTGATTACTCTGATTTATGATTTAATCGGTCTGCTAGGAAAACATTTTCCTTTACAAGTATTAAGGTTTTCTCTTGAAAAATGGAAAATTTGCTTCATTTTTGTGCAGTTGTACAATTTCCATTCCTGTAGTTTAGTAAAGCACTGGAATGAAATATGTCAACTCCTATATATAGTTCTTTTAAATAATCGATCTACGGGGGCTACCCAATATTTTATCGAGCTAAAAGGAGATTATGTTAAAAAATAAGACAATTTTTCTGTTAGATCAGTTAGTTTTGGGATCGCCCTGGTAAATATGGGTTATTAAAAAATGCAGAATAAAAGGAAGTTTCTCATATATCCATTTATCAGACGATGAGTATTTATGGCGTTCCCTACATTATGGACCGCAGATGACAGAGCGAAGCGAAATCGTTCCAGTAGGGAAAATATCTGTCCCTGTAATGGCTGAACATAAATTTCAAATGATGGTCATTTTATTATTTTTATTATTTTTCTTTTAATTTAAGGCCACATATGGCGCCAGTTATTAGACAAACAACGGGGTCCGATTCATATAAAATGTAATAAGCCGTAAAAATTGTGACGGTAGTCATTGCAAAATACTAAAGAAGTACGAATTTTCTCTGGAAATATCTGACAACATCGATATATTATGTGTGAGAAGAGCGCGTTCTTGATTCAGCCACCTTTTTGATGATGAATCGATAATCGTTCGAGGCCTTACGGCCTTACGTATACAATCGAAGAAAATAGTATAACTCGAACGGTTACGCTTTGAAAATTCCGTTGACATATGATTAATAATAATTCAATTGCGTAGCATACGAATGATCAATAGCAATACAATTGCACTGACATATTACTTATACGTGCATCGTCGAGCTTAAGAATGTGGTGAAAGCAAATCATCTAAATTGCCGTACATTTCATATACGAGTATACGAGTACTTCGAATGACCTGTGAATTTTATATTTATTGTTTACTAATTTCCTAAATGTTATACAAAAATTACAACTGTGCATACTTTTCTACATGTATTTACAAACAAACAAAATTATCTAATAAACGCTGAATATATTCAATTTAAAAGTAATTTACAAAAATGTCATGGCAAATTGCGATATTAATTCAATTATCCTCTTTACTCTTTTCGCTGTATGCAATTTAGGTTTTTACACGTGTACTTTTATCACACCGGATATTGTTAGTTGCGAACGAGGAGGAATTCTTTACGTTACAGTACAAAATTTGTTATTTGCACAAGTTGAGATACTGATGACAGGATGCATTTTTTCATACTAAATATTTATCAAAATAGGTAATTTTTATTGTAGAGAACAAAACTGTTTTAGTGTAAGAAAATTAACTTTAGTTTTAGTCATTTCTTTTTTATGTTTTATCAAAGAAATTTGTTAATTAGAATGGGTGGGAGGGAGGAAAAAACGTCACCAACACTTACCGCATCCTGGAATAAATATTACAACATTGACAACAAATTAACCCATAAGGAAAACGAAAAACAGGTAGAAGGTAGAGAAAAGAAATAAAATAGAAACGATTATAGAAAATGTAATAAAAAGCAAAATGGTCACATAAAGTCAAAGCGAAATTTTGGTGTTAAGGCGGGATTAAGAAAGCAAACAAAGTCACAGGAGAGATCAGAGAAAAAGCAAAGCCAATTTGTTGTATAAATGAAGGACAGAAAGAAAAAAAGAAAATGGAGATGGAAAAAATTAAAAAAAGAACTCAATTAATAATAAGCTAATAGTTTCGTTTTTAGACAGTTTTTAGAATTTGATTTAAGAGTGGTTAGTTATGATCGTATGATCGTATCGTATTTTCGAAACTCTCAAATTTTAAGTGCATGCAAATAATACAAATGCGAGAGAACTTTGCTAATTTATCGGTAACTGATTGCAAATTTGCACTATAAACTACAAATTCAAATAATGCTTTAAGGTATTTGTGTAAGCAAACTTTAAAGCAGCTTTTGCAATAATAATTTTTAAATATTTTATATATGTTAATTATATATTTTCACAAAACTGTTCGTTTTTGTATGGAAGTTTATACATTTGGCCTGATTGCAAAAGGAAAATGCATGCTAGCTTACCTTTCTGGTCCCCTTTTCCAGCTGGCCATCGCCGCCACTGGTGCTGCCGCGACCGCCACCGCCACCCGACGAGGGAAATGAACCGGTGGCTATGTTTGAGAATGGTACCGGCTCGGAAAATTTGATGGTGTGCAACAGCTGCATGACCACATTTGAGACATTGCGGAATGACAGCTTCCGACGAGAACCAATGGCCGAGCGGACTCCCAATGTATTTAACATAAGAGGCTGGAATTGAAAACAATTTCATTAATTTATATCTTAGGGGTAAACTATGACAATCCCTCCCTCCTTACCTTACGCCTGTGTGGTGGTGGTACTATGAAATATGTATCTACTCCATGATCTCTTAAGTAGGAGGACCTTTGATCGCCATGTCCTGCTTCTACCTCATATTCACCCGATAATGCATCTAATGTCGATCGGGTAACATGTACACGTCCGGGTTCACCACCCGACTCCATATGATTGGCCAGTGTCACATCATTGGACCAAACATCAAATTGCCATTTACGTAAACCTAAGACGCCGCATAGGACACGTCCAGTATGAATGCCCACGCGCATGTTTAACATGACATCGGTGGCTTCAACCACGGATCTAGGAAGAAATGTAATAAATTATATATGTAAAGCATAACTAAACTTTAGTAACACAGGTCTGCAGAAGAAGATATTTGGAGAATTGATTACATATCTCATATGGCATTATGTGAAAATTTGCCCCTTAGCTAAGAGACTTCAACCCAAAAGAAAGGAGGCCTCAGATTTTTATCAAATTTAGGCAATTTGCTAATAATATCCAAAGGTAATAGTTATTTTTTGCGATGGTTGTGACTTTTTAAATATATTGTGCTGGTATATACTCGTATATTCAAATATATTGGCAATTGGACCAAGACCTTTCTGCGCGAGAAGTCGCAGGGAAACTGAAAGTGTCGCAAATGACAGTTGAGAACTACTTGAATCAGCTAGGATTCATAAAAAAACATGAAATAATCACTTGCGATTTGTTGTTTAAATGTATTTAAAATGATCCATTTTTAAAGCGATTTATTACTGGAAATAAAAAATTGATTCTTTACAAAAATTCCAACTGAGAGAGATCTTGCTGTATGCAAGATTAACGCGTTTATACTTCATCAGAAGGTGAACTGCATCAAAAAAGTATTGTGTTGCCATTTTTTTGCGATTTTGATTAAGTAGTTTACTTCGAATATTCCAACACGACCATGCTAGGTTTCACACATCCTTGTTGACTCTACAAAATACAGGATGACGGACGAAACGTGCTACTATCAACTGTCAAAGGGAACCGTTATTTAAAGATGCTGAAGGAGTTTTTGTTTTACCCAGAACTGTGCCAAAGACGTATACGTTTAAACAACATTTGGTTTCAGCAAGATGGACCAACTGCTTGCATCGACCGGTTATGGCGGAGCCCCAGCGAAAATCCCCACACAAAGTAATATGCAGAAACTCCACTTTCCGCTGTCTCACAAGGCTACCTGACCAGACTTCACCAGACTTTCTTTTATGGGGTTATGTCAAGCAAGATGGTTGCAAAACAAAACTAAGGAATTTGACTGAATTGAAGCAGTCCATTAAAACAATAATTGAGGTGATTCTGACTTCAATCCATCGCGCCGCAAGTGAATAATTTTTATGCGTGAATGAGCATAGAGGTCATTTACCGTCTATCATATTCAAAACCAATTAGTTATATAAAATGGAATTAGCTTTTCTATGCAATAAAATAGATAAATAGATGAAATACATTGATAAAAAAAATAATTTGGATTTCTCATTGTATTGCAATTGTTGCGCCACCCTGTATACTTGAGCTAACATGTGTGCAATAGATGATAGGTGATGTCACATCCATGTTATGTGCCTGGTTTGCCACATTTGGATTTTCCTTTTTCCGTTGTCTAAATATTTTTTGAATGAAAAAATCCTTGAATATGAATAAGGACGTAAAAATCCATTGGTTCCAATATTTTGCTGGGAAGAATCAGTCATTCTTTCTACCTGGGACTAAAATGTCTAAACGATGGCAGAAGGTCGTTGGAAAAAGGTCACTTACATTGTGCACTAAAATTAATTATTATTATTATTAATTATCTGAATAGCAAAATTTAAATTAAAGTTAAAAAGAATTAAAAGAATTAAACAAATTTTTTTATCAGAATTTCTTTTTAATTGTTTTCACTGAAATTTTCTGGCTATGAATACGTTACTGCGACGTTGGAAACATTGCTTTGCAATCGATTGAGCTACTTTTTTTTATCAAAATGTCTAAAACTCAAAAATTCTAAAATACCAGAAATCTTCCGTAATCTGCAGGCACAGATGTGACAAAAATTTATTTTTTTGTTTGGGTAGTCTAAAAATTATAAAAAAATTGTCTTATTCCTCACTATATTGTGAATAGGATTTTATTTTGATTTTTTCAAATGTTGGCTTTTGTGTTTATAATTTTGCATAATATTTACATCGACAAGATGGTATCTAAGATGACATCTTATGCAAATAGTCAGGCTATATCCCAGACGAAAGAAAGAAGTGATAATGATACAAATTGGTAATGGATCAGAAATAATGGGTACATCTTATTGAAATAGTCAAACCATATTCCAGGCGAAAGAAAGAAGTGATAATGATAGAACCTTTAGTATTTGCAGCGCTTGCCCTTGCTAACGATATAAACATCATCTATTGCAAAAGCAAGATGTTACTGCAGTCATCACAAACATTGGGAATGGGTAAGAAATAATAGATATTGTGCAAACCAAGAAAGTGATATTAGTTTTGTGACACAACAGCTGCAGTAAAACAAAAAATATTTTAATTTAGCGTTGCATGTGATTATATGAATTTATTATCAATCGCAATTGGCATATGTTTTCGATGCTACGGCAAGCACGGATGATTTATTCAATAATATTTTCCAATTAGGCTTATTTAATAATTTCTGAAAGAAACTGCTATGTAGGTCGCAAAACATTGACAGTAGCAAAACATTTTTTTTTTTTTTGAAAAAATTTAGTTTTGTAACCTAAAAATGTATTCCTGTTTGTTCCAGGATTCTAGAGTTCTGGCTGTTATCAGACTAATGTCTGGTACCTCCTTGATATATCTGTGGTCACAACCCATAACAGCCTAAGTCTGTTTTTCAATATTTTCAGCACAGGAGTTTAAAGTTTTGAATCTTCACTGAAAATCAGGAAAAGGTGTTTTTTGGAAAACTTTGCTACAGATTCCAAGGAAGCGAATTTCTTTACTTAGTTGTTAACAAAAAATAGTTGTTTATTCTCGCAGTCAAAAGATATTATCGAAAAAGAGACTTAGGGAGTTATGAATTGTTGAACGAAAGAAAGTCAAAAAGTTCAAGTTGAGTTAGGCTATTATTCCAGATATTATTAAAAATTTTTTTGCTTGGAGAAAGACCTTAACTCAATTTATGTTTATCAAAAAACGAAATTGTAATTCGGAATAAGAGCTTAACTCAAGTTAGGAAAATAAAATTGTTTCTTTATTTTTTTTTTTTTGGATTAACGACTTAAGTTGATTTAGGCAATGATGAAAAAATAATGTTTATATTTGTTGTAATCCTAAATTGACTTAGGCAGTTATGCCAAAACAGTCATTTAGAAAAATAACTTAAACTAATAGGTTTTTTAGGATTAATTGCCTTCCTAAAAGAGATACAAACATGAAAATTTTAGAGCAAATAAATTTAGATACGCTGAATACGATGATGCTAATAACTCAATTGTGTCCTAACTCGAGTTAGGCTGTTACGGGTTGTGACCACAGATATAGGTATATATAGTTTTTATTTTTGTCATAATAGGTAACATCGTTGGAGTTTTTCTATCGATTTTTTTAAAAATGCGGTAAATTTTTGGCTATATTGGAGTTTTTACTTCCCGAAATGAAGTCGGCGCTGTCAAAAAGGGACATGTTTCTCATGTTCCTTTCCGAATTACTGAATTGATTTCATTACAACAAAATTAACCCGTTTTGTTGTCTATACTCCGATATATATTGCAGCCAGATCGTTTGCTTTTAGCTTGACATATGGTCTATTTTTTGGGAAAATCTATTTTTCATATGTCTACTTTTAACTAAAGTCGGTCATGAGGATGCGACGAATAAGATTTATCTCAAGCCTCCTTCAGCAGGCTCAGAGGTTTTATTAGGTGAAACATATCACGGATAGCGTTAAAAGCGAGCCACAAACGCAGAGTTCGTGGATTTTCATGAAGTTCAGAGAATAATTATAGTTTCTTTTCATTGTAAAATCAAAAACAAATTGCAAAAAATCCAATGTTGGCTTTACAGGGAATTGTATCAAAAACACTATTACAAATAAGCGAAAAAATAAGAATTCTGTTGATTGACCGGCTCTGTATAAACTGGATTTCGCCCTTAGTCAATAATATCATGCTGCTTGATCCCTGTTTTACACCCTAATAGCACATAATTACATAATTTAAGCTGCAGGCAAATTTCGAAGTTTTTCATAGTAGTCAGTTCAAGAACAAAACGTGAACTAACCACTACTTTTCAAATTTCAAAATTACAAGTTTTTATTTCGAATTGCTGAATTAAGTCTTTAACTGCATAAATAACTTTTGAATTTGGTTACTTGTAAAAAAGACTAAAGGAAGGCGTAATCCAAGTTCAAAAATATTCGAATAATAATTTAATAAAATTAAATTCGAATTAATTTTGAGGACAAAAGTTTTAGGAAACTGTTATGATTATCTTTTAAAATATTATGAGAAATGTTGATTATTCTAATATATGAAAGTTATATATTATATCATATATGAAGGATGTCCCAACAAGAACGCGCGTTTCGGAGACCAGAATTGACCGCCTAAATCATGCGATTTAACACCAATAGACTTTTTTCTTTGGGATTTTTTGAAGTTGATAAAGTCGAAAAAGCCGATGACGACTCAAGTTTTAAAAGAGGAAATTGGACGCTGCATTAATGAAATACCGCAGCATTTATGCAAAACGGTCATTGAAAATTTCATTAAAAGATCGCGTGTGTGCCAGTAAAGCCGCGACGGCCATCTGCCCGATGTGTTGTTCCATACATAACCTCATTCTGTCTACTTTGCGATGTAATAAAGTTTCACGTTTTTTTTTAAAAAATCTGTGTTTTATTTAAAATTTATATCTTGCGTTCTTGTTGGGACACCCTTTATATTATACAATCATATATTTTTTTTTGTATTTGAAATTTTTCAAAATACACAAATTTCGAAATGTCACCATTTTCAAAATGTTTATTGCATTCGCCCTAATAATTAGTTTCGCCTGTTTTGCAAGACGCTAATCGCTAATTCTAGCTAGGAACCACAGCGTTTTGGAGAAGATCTTTATTTGCTGCGTTGCTTTAGAACTTATAGCATTGTGGATAAGCTTCTGCCAAAATGTATACCCTCTACTATATTCTGTTCTCCTGGCATATATTTTTTCTACATGCAATGACAGTTTCTTGAAATCGCTAATTCCAGCTAGGAACCATAGCGTTTTCAAGAAGCTTCTTATATGCGGCGTTGGTTTAGAGTTTATAGCGCTGTGGATAAGCGTCTTCCATAATGTATACCTTCTATTAAATTCTGGTCATGGGTAGCGTTAAAAGCGAGCGACAAACGCAGAGTTCGTTACGCCATTATTTTATTACCGGCATCTGACATCTCTATCCTATTGGTGGATCAGTGAAAGAAAGGTGGGGAGAAGGGCGGTGGTCAGAGAGGGAAGTTTGTTGAGTGTATAATGGTGATGGCAATGTGAAATTAATTTTGTCGCGTAACCTACTTACGCCCTTAACAATCAAATTTTGTGCACGAGTTGGTTTTCTTTCCTAAGATGCAAAATATAAATTTCCATGGAAACCAAATAACTTGGCATAAAATTTAATGTCGAAGTAGATCAAAACCGAGCTGAACAGCCAATCTGTGTCAGCGTTTGCGGTTGTTTACGATTGGTTAATTTAAAAGTCTTCGTATATCCACTGATACGCCACAAATTATCGATAAAGGCCACGATTGTTTTTGATCGGTTGACAGGCATATTGTTAAGAAAACTTGTCAATGATGCCGCCTTAGATGTCTCCGCTACCTTTGGCCAGTTCTTACAAGTCCAGGTACTGGACCATTTTTGTATTTGCTTATATTTTTGATTATAACAGACCTGTGTATTTTACATTTGTTTTACTTACGCTATAGCATCTATCATATCTAAACCCATTTCAACTGTACATTTGGCATGGTCTTTCCGCGGTTCCGGCAGACCCGATACACAATAATAACAATCACCTAAGATTTTAATGCGCAAACAATGGTTGTCCTGTAATGGAAATGAAATAAAATGTGTTTTTTATATTATATATATGAGTATATATATTATATATTTTATATTATATATTATATTGGAAATGTAGTGAAAAATAGGTAAATTTGTAACGAATATCAACACAAGAAACGGTAGAGTTGCTTTCTATTGATTATGCTCGTACACATTTACGTATTTTAAAAAAATTGTTATAATATTTCAGCCATGTGTAAGCTAGCGTGCTAAATATAAAAAAGGAACTTCAAAAATTTTCAAATACCGCTATTCAAGATATTGATGAATTTGTTGCCCTGTAAAAGAAGTTGATAATTATTACAAAATATCTCGGGTTTTAATTGGCTGATATCAAAATACCGAGTATGAGTAATTGAATAACATTTTAGTTTATAAGTTTAAGCTGTATTGACGATTTTACTGACATGTTTTGAACGAATTTTATATAAGTTGTAGGCCAATTGAGTCCAAACAATTTAGCTTTAGCTGGAGCTGACAAATTCAAATTACTTTGGGAAGGTGGAAGACATTCTCAGGTAAACTTACACTGGACTCACTGGAAATAGCATCCACTATTGTCAAAAGTTTTTTTCAAAAATCTTTATTTATTCGCTCTGATCTGTTTTATCGTTTTCAAAGTATCCCTGTGGGGATTTTTTCATCGTTGAAGCAAGAAAATTGTTGCCGCCTGATACGGCTTTCAGAGCGGACTGAAATTTATTTTGAATTCCCTTAATCAATTTAAAACGGTATCCCCAAGGAGGCCTAGCAGTGAGCCATAATCCGCAGCAACACAATAGAAGAAAACTGTCAGGATAACCTTAGTTTTTGAATGACTTTGTCACCATATTTTCGACCTTAGTTCACCTTTGACTCTATAGATCCAAGCCTTATCTCATTGACTATCGACAGACTGTAACTGAACTTCAAAATTGTTCAAATACTACTATTCAAGATATTGATGAATTTGTTGTCCTGTAAAAAAACTTGATAATTACTACCGAATATATCCGATTTTAATTAGCTGATATTAAAATACCGAGTATGAGTAATTGAATAACCTTTTAGTTTATACGTTTAAGCTGTATTGATGATTTTACTGACAGGTTTTGAACGAATTTTATACAGATTTTAGGCCAATTGAGTCCAGACAATTTAGCTTCAATATTTTCTGGAGCTGACAAATTCAAATTACTTTGGGAAGGTGGAAGACATTCTCAGGTAAACTTACACTGGACTCACTGGAAATAGCTTTCACTATTGTCAAAAGTTTTTTTCAAAAATCTTTATTTATTCGCTCTGATCTATTTTATCGTTTTCAAAGTATCCCCGTGGGGATTTTTTCCATCCCCGAAGCAAGAAAAATTGTTGCCTTCTGATACGGTTTTCGGAGCGCACTGAAATTTACTATGAATTCCTTTAATCAATTTAAAATGTTATTCTCAGGGAGGCCTAGCAGTGAGTCATAATCCGCAACAACACAACAATAGAAGAAAACTGTCAGGATAACCTAAGTTTTTTAATGACTTTGTCACCATATTTTCGACCTTGGTTTTACCTTTGCACTATAGATCCAAGTTTTATCTCATTGACTATTGACAGACTGTAATGCAACGGTTATTTCCAAAATGATTTAGGTACCAATTAAGATTTGTCGAATCTAAGGTTCAAAGTAATGTTTACAATGAAGTTGATCGATCCGTCTGTAATTCCAAAACCATTAGACAGACGTCTAAATATTAATTGATTGTTTTTAACACCAGAACTTGAATTATCAATATCAATGGAGGTTGATGGTCATCCGGGCGCTCTTCGTCTTCAATTGAGTTTCTCCCATCTTTGTACGATTTATGCCACTTCCAAGTATATCTTTTCAACAAAATTTTTCCATCGAAGTAGCATTCTTACCACTTTTGCATCAGAAAATGTGTTTCGTAAACGAAGTTCATGGAACATTGTAAAAATTACCACAATCACTTTTTGAAACTGAATATACTTGTGTAACTTAAATCATAACCTAATCTTACTTTTTGTACACAGTAGAATATAGTTAAAGTTTCAATTTAGTGATCTAAAAAGTTATGCAATTACCGTTTCTCATCTAATGAAATTAGAGTCACTTTTATGTATGAAAGTTGAACAGAGGCGAGAGCAGATGGACTGACTGGAAAGTGTTATATAGACTGTTTATAGGTTGTTTAATTATTCAAGTCAGGTATATTTTTCTAGATCGACATTCAATTAAAATAGTGGAACTGTATTCTAAATGAGCGATGACGTGAGAGTGCTGAAAACTTTAGCAAACCTGACATACCACCTGTATCACTTGCGCAAGCTTACAATATAAAAATCATCGATCGGAAAAGACAGATGTTACCGCAGTCATCTCAAATACTGGGAATGAATCACAAAATCATTCACACATAATTCAGAGTACAACAGTCTCCGAAGAAAAATAAACTATATTTTTGTTCTCCCCTGCACAGAATTATGTGCATTTGTTATTGACCATAATTGCCATATGTTTATGTTCCTAAGTCTTTATATATTGGCATTTGGTTACACTCCCACGTCTATACGGGATGTCTTAACTGTATCGTCACCTCCTGCATATTCAAAGTACTCGTATGATACGTCAAATATTGATAACTTGTTAGCTAATCCTTTGAATTCATTTTCATTGAGTAATTTCTAAAAATTAACTTTTAATCTGCTACCATTTGTTACACTTGCGTGCGATGACTATTTAAGCATCATCAACCGAAAAGAGTAGGATGCTACTGCAGTCATCTCAAACATTGGAAGTAAATAAATAAAAATGCTGGACGGTAAATCAAGAAAAACGGCCTTTCATATCTTTCAGAGAGTAATAATTTTTGCAGTGTCTGACGAGCATTTCAAGTAATCGAAGAGTAATAAATGCTTCCCAACATGTGTAGACCGAAATCGTCATCAACCTAGAGGTTCCGTTGAGTGAGCCTAAAAACAGAATGTCTGTAAGATTACTGAATGTGGGAAGCTTTCCGATATTTCATTCCTAGGATGCAAGGAAATTTGTTACTTTTTTAACTTTAAGTGATTCTTTTTCGCGCTGAAGTTTTGTCTTAATTGATAAATTGACTAGAAAGTGTTTAATAGAATATTCATAGATTATTCAATTACCGTTAACTTGGTATGCATTGTTTTGAAATCGGCCATCGGAAATTGAAGATATTTGTTGCTAATTATTAATATCCTTTCTCATTGCAAAAAGTAGATAATGATTGTTATCTATTTTAATTAATATCTCGAAAACTACTTTACTTGTTTTTCCTTTCATCTTAGTATTCATTTTTACGTTTAGCGTGCGGATTTACATAAGAAATGACTGTTAATTGTTGTAACTAAAAAAGCTTTAAACCTGTGATATCATTATATGTAAAATTTTCTTATTTTTATAAATTTTACTTACATGCGCTAATTGATCAAATCTCCCGAAGAGCTCATTCAACAGTCTTACCAATTCCTGTGCACTACACTGAGTGGACAACACCGTAAATCCAACAATATCGGCAAATAAAATGCTGAAATAGAAGAATTAATAAGAATGCAATAGAT
>JAHXMU010035948.1:43538-55338 GCA_019455685.1 Philornis downsi | reverse complement strand
TTAAAAATTCGAAATATCTTATGTATGCAGATGATCTAAAGATTTTTAAATCAATCTACACGTTGAATGATGTTACGTTGTTGCAGGAAGATTTAGATAGGATTGCTATTTGGTCGAAAGCTAATGATTTACCATTCAATACTAATAAATGTTTTAAACTGACATTCCATCGCTGTAGAAATACAATTAATTCATTATATCATATTTATCATGAAATCTTGGAAGAAATTTTTGAATTTTCTGATTTGGGGGTAGTTTTTGACTTCAAATTTACATTCAAAAATCACCTAGATTACATTATACCAAAAGCTTATGCGATGTTTTATTTTATTCGTAGAAATATGTATATATTCTCTGATCCTTATACAAAAAAAGTTTTGTTCTCTGCTTTTGTACGTTCTAAACTCGAGTATGCATCGGTTATTTGGAATCCTGTTGCATCAATTCATTCTATGCGGATTGAAAAAGTACAGAAAGTGTTTTTAAGATATGCCTTGTCGTCACTTAACCTTACTTCTCCTTTACCGTCCTATGAAAGGCGCTGTGCATTCATTTCGTTGCAAACTTTGGAGGCCAGAAGGAACATAGCGTCTGTTATGTTTCTTCATGCCGTTGTTTCGGGATATATTGATTGTTCAGATCTACTTGCACTCATACGCTTTAATGCTCCATCTCGCTCTCTCCGTCATATGTATACTTTTAATATTGTTATGCATTCGTCTAATTATATTTGCAATGAGCCCATTAACAGGTCAATGATTTTGTTTAATAGATTCTGCAACAACATTGACCTTTGCCTGCCTCATAATGTCTTTAGGCAATTAGTATGTAATTTATTAAATTAGTTAAGTTATTTACTTTAATTTTGTTAATTAGTTATATAAGATATTTGCTGGTCTGTAAGGATATAATCCATAGACTAAATAAACAAATGAAATGAAAATGAAGAGGTAGTCTGCGGTTGATGGTTATTTTAAGGTGTTTGACAGTTTTTACTATAAACAGGGCATAGAAGATATCGAATATCGCTGAAAAAATTTATTGAGCTAAAAGTAGTTTATGTTGAAAAATAAAGAAAATTTTTCCCACCGGTTTTGTATCTTATTTGCTAGGTCGGCTAGTTTTGGGACCGCCTTCATGTGTCCCCTACAAATTGGCCGATTTATCGAAATTAAAATTTTTCTGCGTAATCAATAATTTGCCGATTGCAGCAAAAAATATATAATTTCTTAACTGTATAGAATTACAATGTTTGACCAAATTTAAAAAAAAAAAAAATCGACCAGTTAGCCACGCTCTCTTTCTGGTACTTCCATAAAATTTACCACACGTTTGTTCATTGCATTTAATTCGCTTCAATTTAGCAAGAATCAGTTGTTTAAAAATTTAATTCCGCGAGTGAAAATGCATTGCAAAGCCACGCCCATTAGGGAACAGCACTTCTAAATTGATCGATTCAGCAAAAACGGTTGGTTCCTTCTAGGAAACTTTACTTTTGTTGCATCTCATATTCGTTTAGGTGTCGATATCGTAAATTGATTTGAAGTACATTAGAAGTTTGTTTCTGGTTCATATTTGAATCAGCAACTCACTTCATACATTACATTGTTTTTTGCCTGAAACAAAATTAGAAACCTAAATTGTTTCTGAAACATAATGTAATGAAAGTATAATTTTATTCAGTTCCGTTTCTGTATTTCAATCCAAACTAAAATCAAATGCAAAATTCGAAAAGTAAATATCTTTTGAAATTATGATACCTGGCTCTTAGAAATGATCACAGCTACTTATAAATTTCTGCCTGTTTTTCTTTTTTAAATTGAAATAATTCAAATGATGTAAGAACAAAAAGGATTTCATAAACTGAATCAGAATTAAAATTGCTTCGAATGTCGTTTCGTAAGGTTCAATTAAATAATCAAAATAATTTTGTAATTTTGGATATAAGGAATAGAAATAAAATTCAATACAATTTTGATTCAGTTGCTAGAATCAGAATAAAAGTTTAGTATATTTTTACAACATGTTTTCATAAAACGTTCAAAATGATAGACTAACGAATATTAACGGGGTTTCTATAAAACGTATGAAAGTTATTTTATTATTTATTATTTTATTTGTTTCATTATTTATATTATTATTTTTGTTATTTTGTTATATATATATTATATATTTATTATATTATTATAATTATATTATATATATATTTATTATTATTTTTGTTATTTCTATTAGATTTTTGAAAAAAACAATGTTGCCATTGTATAATATATTTTGGCAATATTTCTTCATGCTGTTTAACACAAAACTAATAGTTTATGGTAACCCTATCCAGTAAAACTGAAAGCTCTTCAAAAGGAAAATCTATTCGAATTCCAAAGACGAACACAAATAGTTATTCGTTTGCTTTGCGAACGAATTGAGTGGCTCGTTTTATGGAAACAAGCTGTTAATTTAGGTTCAAGAAACTGAAACAAAATAAAACTATTTTTAGATTTGAGTTCGTTTCTGTGATGGTCCTTGGTTGCTTCATAACATGTAAGCGGACGATTTCAGTAAGCTGTAATTTTGCCTGTTTTTTGATAAGAACTTGACGATTAGCCACGCTCCTTCTGTGGCACAAAACAACTTTAGACGAGGATATACGAGAGTGAGTTCATCTGATTGAGATTTCTTTACTGGTTTTTCGTTTTGGCTGACTATGCCTTTGACCATTCGAATATCTGAAATGAAAAAAGTTCTGCAGGAAGTATGTTCGAAACTAATCAGACATTTTGGAAAAATGTACTGTACTGGTCGCGGTCCACACACAAAATTCGGAAAACCGAAATCCAACTTTTTGTTTCATTTGAAGGTATAAAATGTGTGCAATATTTAACTTCCTACTGCAATCAAGGATTTTTGATTTCTTTAAGTAATTTGCATTTCCTTTTTGTTTTGCAATCATCACAAAAATACATTTACCTTGAATCCTAAATTTGTATAACAGTGAAGTTAGTTTTCGGTTACTTCCTACAACCCTTTCAGAAGAAATAGAAGTGCGCCAAGCAGGCTTCCTTCCTTGCATTCCGTGGTAAAATTATACGTTGGTCACCGTCAAGAAAATATCTCTAACTTCGTGAAAATACTCTTGGTTTAAGTGAGGTCCAAAGGAACACTATTACGGGACACTCTAGAGAGCCATTGGCATTGCTTTCAACTTTGACATTAGTTTTGATTTGCAAGCTCAGGAGATGGTTTTTTTTTTGACATTCAGCCGCCATATGCTGTATTTTAGTCGTAGTCAGGTGGGGATATAACTTAATCATAGGCCTTAGTCAGAATTGTATTGCAAAGTTCCTTTTGCTATTCACTGAGATATTTTTATGGATGTCCACAAAATTTCTAAACAAAACAAGTTTTGGGACTAAGACAATTTTTTTTAAGATATTTTCAATTTGAAATGTAGTAAATGGGGGAGGAAATAGTTTAAAAACAATTGCTTTCTTTGGTGTTGAATACCAACTATATCTGAATGGTTTCATAAGACGAACTAGTTCTTTTCTTGAACTTCCTTGGAAGGATCGGGGTTTTGAAATACTATCGATACTTGGTGTGATGAATTGCAGAAAAAGCGCAAAAGACCGAAGTGTTTGGAATTAATTTCTATGTGCGGCGTATAAAAGAAGTTTCTAATCGTCGTCTAATTAAGTTACTAGTTAGTCAAATTAATCTCTCGTGAAGTTTTATATCTTGTATGGTTTTCAAAAGAAATTCTTTCTTCCTTTTTATTATGTTGTAATAATAGTTAAGCCAATCTCTCGTGAAGGTTTCTATTCCATATGGCTTATATACGAACCTTTGCGACAGATGAGTTTAATTTTCTTTTTAGATATTGTAAATTTATTTAAAGTGCACTAAAAATTTGTTTCTGATCGATATACGAAACAACCATTTACTTCCTAGAAAAAAAAAAATAACTGGAAGACATTAAAAAAATAACATTTTCATCATTTCTAATAGCGCAATATATGCATATTTATCATTTTCAAAGAAGAATTTTTATATCGCTTTTAAACTCTGTAGTTCTCATTTCAATTACGTTTGAATACTATTAAATAGTTTGGATTCGTCTGCCACATAATCACATTTGATAGAAACACTGCTTTACGGTTTAATTTCGGTCTGAAAACTCTGATTCAAAAACAAAATTTCTTTGGTAAAAAAAAAAAAAAAAAAATCCAGCAAAATAATCGCCTTTCCACTGCTGTGATAGATAACTCTCATAAAAATGCGAAGACGACACACCACGAAACCTGCTTCTTTCCTATGATCAGCCTTCGTTAAATTCATTGGTGATTAAGCAGATTTTCACCGCTACGCTCCAAAAATTGCCGTGAATTCCAGCTACCGCGGAAGCACTGCTTTTACTGCACTTCTTTGTTGGGTAATTTCTTACTTGAAACGGAATTTGAGTTTGTTAATTGATTCGATTTCCCTATCAAAACTTAATGAAACAGATATTTTGATTCGAGAACCTAAAACAGTTTTCGACAACGAACTCGATGGACGGCGCAGAAGAGGGCGACCAAAAAACTCCGCCGGAAGGACCAGGTTTTTTGAAATACTATCGAAGCTTGGTGTGACGAATTGGAGGAGAAGCGGCGTAGAAGATCGAAACGCTTGGAATTATTTTCTACGGGCGGCGTATAATAGATAGGGCTGTCCATTCCAGTCGCCACATAAGAAGAAGAAGAACATAAAACGGAAGAACTATTTTATTATCTATTAACGTTTCGGCCAACTATTATAGTTTTCAAAACAACAATATTACCATTACTTATTTTCTCAACAAATCTTCATCTTCATATTAGTTTCTGCAATAATAATGGTTTTACGATAAAAATAAATACTTTTCAAAACGAAAATCTATTCGAATTACAAAGGCGAACACGAATAGTCAAAGAGCTTATAAAAACAAGAGAAAACTATTCTCTCATGTTACCAGAAAATTTCTTCGAGTAAGTAAAAAATCTGAACATTCCACAATTGTCACTCATTTCCGAATACCTTGTTTTCTTGTTATAATTACGTGGGCGAACAAAATGCAAGCTTTTTGTGTTTATCTCCAAACATCCTTCTAATATCATCGACGTTACACAAAAATCATTTGCGTTTTAATGTTAGAAAACGCTTATAAACATTGAACACATAGATTTTTTGCTTATGGCAACACTGCCACCCAATTCCTTCTCGTTTGTTTTCGTTCTACTCGCCGGATTTATAACAATATGCTGTGAGCGAATCATTTACTCTTTTCTTTTTTTTTTTTGTAAATAAAGGGAGTCTCAACAAGGACGCAAGATTTAAATTTGGCGCCATTCGAAGTGTCATTATTTGACATTTGAACAATTATTATTGTTTGCTAGTAGAAGGTACGAGGTTAGTAAAAATGGAGCGCTACACGAATGAACAACGCATTCTCATTGTGAAATTGTTTTACCAAAATTGTAAAAATTTTGCGGCTACAGTTCGCAAATTGCGATCAATTTGGGGCCATTATTGTTATTGACTCCAAAAGAGTCAACTGTAAAGAGATTAATGGATAAATTTGCCAAAACTGGATCTGTTAGTGATGTAAAGAAAACAACGCGCCTTCGACCAGGTCGATCGACCGAAAATGTCGCAGCTGTACGTGATGATGTCGCTCAAACTCCATCCGCCTCAATTCGACACCGAGCTCAGCAAATTGGTATCTCAGCAAATGTCTCCAAATCCACTATGCAGCGAATTTTGACGAAAGATTTGCATCTTCATGCATACAAAGTTCAATTGACTCAGGAACTGAAGACAGCTGACCATGGACAGCGAAGGGAGTTCGTTAATTTTGGGTATTGGAGAGACAACATGAGAATGCTGATTTTACCGATAAAATCATTTTCAGTGACGAGACCCATTTCCATCTTGATGGCTTCGTCAATAGGCAGAATTGTCGCATTTGGGGTGAGGAAAATCTTCGAGTGATTCACGAGAAGCAAATGCATCCTCAACGTGTCACTGTGTGGTGTGGATTTTGGGCTGGAGGAATCATTGGACCTTTTTTTTATGAAAATGAGGCATGTCAAACCCAAACAGTCAATGGTGTTCGGTATCGTGAAATGATAAGCAGATTTTTTGTGCCTAGAATTGAAGAAATGAATGTGGAGGGCATGTGGTTGCAACAAGACGGCGCCACATGTCATACAGCCAGAGAAACAATTCTATTGCTGCATCAGTCATTTCCCGGTCGTGTTATTCTGCGTTTTGGAGACCAGAATTGGCCGCGTAGACTTTTTTTGGGGTTTTTTGAAGTCAATGGTTTACGCGAATAAGCCGACGACGACTCAAGTCTTAAAGGAGGAAATTGGACGCTGCGTTAATAAAATACCGCAGCATTTATGCAAAACGGTCATTGGAATTTCATTAAAAGATCGCGTGTGTGCCGGCAAAGCTGCGGCAGCCATCTGTCCGATGTGTTGTTCCATACATAACCTCATTCTGTCTACTTTACGATATAATAAAGTTGTACGATTTTCTTTTTTAACATCTGTATTTTATTTAAAATTCTTGTTGGGACACCCTTTACAATCGGTTTGAGATAGTCATTCGTTTGCTTGGTGATCGAATTAAGTAATTCGTTTTATGGAAACAGGCTGTTAATCTGGATCTGAACTGGAACCTGATGTGCTTTCAGAGAAAAGGGATGGGCTTCAAAATATTTTAAATAATTTATTTTCTGAATTTACAATGTAAGGCTCTCACAAATTTCTCTCACAGTTATTTGAAAATTTTATCTGAGAATCAGAATCAAAATTGTTTCTAATTTCTTTTCGGGTATATGAACTAAAAACAAAATTGTTTGGTCGTCATTCCATTTTGAATGTATGAAACAGAAATAAAATTCAATATAATTTTGATTTGGTGTCGGAATTGGAATCAAAATTCTAAAACTGGAAGAAATCGAAAATATTATTCCTACATATGCTATACATTTGCTGAAATCTTTGTGGAATCATTAGTTAGGTTTATTTGTTGAAAACTGAACAAAAATCTAGCTCAAAATGTGACCCGATACGCTCTGTAAATTTAAGTTAAGTAACAGATTTTGTTTTCATCATTTATTCGTCTTAAACTTTAAACTTTTCTACACTACATCGAATTATCGAATTAAGTAATAAAGTAATGTAAAGTAAAAAAATCGCATGATTACAAATACTTAAATATAACTGTATAAATTAACAATAATTTGTTGTCATGATGAAGCGCCATAGTATTAAATGTATTGGTGTGTGTGATTTTCCAAACTTTTTACATGTTTTTTTTTTTCAACTTTAGAAAAGAAAGCCGTTTAATTTTTGAGTTTTACCAGAGAATAAAACTCTATTCTTTTCTACTTTTCTTAACATTTTGTTTTCGAAAACTTAGTTTGTCTGTAATTTATTTAAGTAAATTGTTTTCATTACTGTCTTAAAGCATTGATTTGTTGTTACTGTTTCCTTTTTGTGTTAAATTACAGTAAGGGTTGTTGTTGCTTTTCATTTTTTTTGTTGTTTTTTTTTTTTTGTTTTTTTTTCCATTTAACATTAAAATTAACTTTAGAGTTTTGTTTGCTTTTAGGTTTCTCTCAATCTTAAAGGCTATTAAACTAAATTGGGGAGGTTCTTAATTTTTTGTGTTACTTTTTGTTATAGTAGTGATTCGAGTGATTTTCATTTGTGTGTGTGTGTGTGTTTGTGTTTTACAACTTAAAAAATACCTTTTTTTCTCATTCAAATCATTTGTCATGCGATGAATTTAAATCTAATAATTCATTAAATGTTTAATATTCATTATATAATATGCACGTTATGTATGTATAGGTATATATATGTGTGTGTATATATACTGCTATCAAAAAATACTTTTGCTGTGGTTATTTCTTTTTTTTTCCAACACATACACATAAAGAAATTTTGAAATTTATTTCTGATTTTTTCTTTCTTGTTTTGTTTGTAGTTTCAATATATATGGTAGACACCTCTCTCACATACATACATACATATATAGTAGTAAGTAATGTTTTAATAATATTGTAGTAATCATAATGATTATTACGTTTTGTTTTTGTTTTTTTTTTAGCACACATATACAAAGAAAAATCTGTCGTCCTCATCTCTCAATTGCTGTTTTTATGTATTTGGAGTTTCTGGTTACTAAATTTACTAAGTAGTTATATTCTCAAATTGTTAATGTCCCTTTAATTGTCTACTCTAATGTAGTAGGTAGGTTTATACTTATGTATATTTATAGGTCCTGTGATTCTGTGGTGATTTTTGTGATTTTTTTTAATTAACTTTGTTGTTGTTGCTGTTGCTGCTGATGTGTATGTTGCTGTTGCTGTTGCTGCTGCTGTTGTTGTTGTTGTTGTTGTTGTTGTTGTTGTTGTGGCCCAAACTTACTGGTTATTTTACTGGATACATTGACAATGGCCATTTCATGTTTCGAATCCATATCACAATCGTAGAGACCACTAAGCGAGTCTAAGCTTAGTAGCCGGGAACTGGCACGACTTGACACCGATGTATCATCAACATCGGGCGCATTATATAAAGAATTGACATCGGATAAAGCACCTTCGGCATCGGTTAGACCGGCCTCATTCAATAGAGAGATATTTTCCAAACCGGGCTCATCGGTTATGTAACCTGTAGATTCGGCACCACCTGAAAAGCACCAAAAAATAATTAAATTATATATGTATAAAAGATAAAACTGAGATTTAAAACTATGAATTAAAACCAAGAATTAAAACTAGAAAAACGTTGAGGTTAGTGAGAGTTGTCAACTTACTCAAATAATATTGTGGACAAGTTTTAAGGTTAGTTGTTGATTGCAGAGGATAGTTTGAAATAGACCAATTAAAGTCAAATATTGGAACTGGAAAATGAGTGTGCTGGAGCACATATATGGACAGCTACGCAGTTGGACACCCACAAAACAGTCGGTCAACTCATACAATACCTCACACTATACCGTGTCAGGTATTTTATGAGTCAGTTCACCTTCGGAAATTGATCATCAAAAAAGTCAGCTTAAATGGCTTATCAAAATTATATTTGCCACCAAGTTGGTTTAACTGTATATACTATACATACTGACGCGAAGTTTGAGCGTAATCTGTGATTTAGTTCGTTTATTACCGCTCACAGTTTAGAGAGTTCACCTTCGAAAATTGTTCATCAAAAAATGTTATCAAAAGTATTTTTGCCGCCAAGTTGGTGTAACAGTATACGATATACTATAGATACTAACGCGAAGTTTAAGCGCAATCTGTGATTTGGTTTGTTCACACTTTACAATTTTGTCAGTTCAGTTCAAGTGTATTTTGCGATTTTCACAATGGATAATAACATCAAACAAGGAATTTGTCATCAATTTTCTATTGCAAATGCAATACAATTTTACAAAACGCTTATGCTGAATCGAGTTTATCAAAAATACATAATTTTTACAGTGCATTCCTTAAGCGACATGGAGAGTTTGAGTCGCTCTAGTCGCCAAACAACATCTACAACTGAGGTTAGCATCGATGAAGGGAGGGAAGTGATGACTGAAAATCATCATTTACGTTTGAGGCAGATAGCCGTTGAACTTTCTTAATTCTCATGAATTAAATCATGTCATTTTACACGAATGTTTGGGTATGAAAGACGTTGCCGCCCGATTATGTTTGAAAGGCATGAATGTTCTTTAAAAACTCAATCGCATAAAAGTCACTGAGGACATGGTAGGACGAAGCAAAACGCGTTATAACAATTGATGAAAAATGGGTTTGCTTTTCCGACATGTACAACAATTAATATTTGGAGTGAGACATAAACCGAAACCAACTCATCACGTTTTGGAAGCTTTGGAATCGTCTGATCTTCTGCCAAGAATTCCAAGTGCACAACACCGCGATAATTAAAGAAAACATTCGAAATTGACATGATTTCCTTGGAAAACAACTCATCAAGTTTTCGATTGAAAAGTTTTGTCTCGGCCATGTGATGACAGAAGATTAGACGGTTAACAAAGAACGGGCGTTATGTGACATTCGAGAGAGCAAATTCCTCTAAAAAAGTTTTGTTGAATATATTTCAATTACAATTGAAAATTTTCGCATTAAAAATAATGCTTTAAAAATTATGTCATTTTATCGTTCGCAAAAATGTTTGGTTCAAGAATTTTTAAATATTATGGAACGAATAATTGGTGTTTGTGCGCAAAAACCTCTTATTGTATTTGGGGATGCAAACATTGATTTATTTCAGAGTAATCAATTTTTAGAACTATCAAATTTATTTTTGAATTATGATTGCCATAATTGTCATGAATTGATAACAAGGCCAAGCAGTGGCACTTGTATTGACCATGTTTTTAGCAATTTGACTGAAAGAATTTTTATTGATTCAGTTGAATGTCCATTGACTGATCACAATATAATTTGCTGCAAGTTAAAAACCGATTATTTTTCAGATAAGAATATTGAAATTCGAAAAAACCATTGTGACTATGACAAAGTTCATGAGTTTCTGCAAAATAATTTGACTGAATGTGAAAGAATTGATAATCCAGAAGAAATAACGGACAAGTTGATACAATGTGTTAATGATGCTATTGACAATTCTACCAATTTATCAACAAGCAAGTTGAAATTAAGGTTTGAAATAGCATCTTGGATAAATAAAAACTTACAAACTATAATTTTATTTAAACAGAAATTGTTGGCTAAACGTCGAAAGTCGAAGAATAAAAAGTACGATCATTTGTTGAAGAGATTAAGTAGAGTTATTAAGATTGCCTGTAGATGTTGTCGGAGTAATTATTTTTATGGGAATTTAAAAAGAATAGGAACGGATCATACCAAGTGTTGGAGGTTTATAAATGATATACTGGGGAGAGTACAGAAAAAAGATTTTAACCTAAAAACATCAGCAGGAACTTTGGTTTTTGATGATGAAGTTAAAGCAAACCTTTTGAACCAGTATTTCATTCACGCTGTTAGTGAATTAAGAAGTCAGATACTGATATTACCAGGGGATACATGGAATTTTTTACGAACTTTAACCGCAACGTCGAATCGTTTTTTTATTCAATCAGTTACTGTAGATGACATTAAGGTAATAATAAACAATTTAAATTTAAAAAAGTCAACTGGTTGTGATAATATTCCTTCATTTCTAATGGTAAAATGCAGAGAGTTAATTGCACCCATTCTGTGTAATATATTTAATAAAATGGTTGATATGTCAAGTTTCCCTAAGTGTTTGAAAGTTAGCAAGATTGTTCCTATACCAAAAGTATCGAATGCTTCTGAAGCAAAAGATTTTCGTCCGGTTGCCTTACTATCAATTATTGACAAAATCTTTGAAAAGATTATTCATACAAGACTTTTAGCCTATTTTGATGACAACAATTACTTTTATAAATACCAATTTGGTTTCAAAAAAGGTTGTGGCACTGAAGAAGCGGTAGTAAATGTTGTTAACTTCATATGTAGTGGTTTGGATAATGGTTCAGTTGGTGTTGCAGGTATATTTCTTGATTTTACGAAAGCTTTTGATTTAGTTGATCATGAAATAATGCTGCAGAAATTAGAATTATATGGAATAGTGGGGACAGAACTGGAATTACTTAAAGACTACTTTCAAAATAGGAAACAATTTGTGCAAGTAAACCGTTGTAAAAGTGAAATGGTAAATGTTGAATGTGGAGTACCACAAGGTAGCTGTCTAGGGCCGTTATTATTTTCAATTTTTTT
>JAHXMU010035948.1:0-38538 GCA_019455685.1 Philornis downsi | reverse complement strand
ATACCGACCATTCACTTTGTTCTCAGCTACTTCATTCAGTTGATCGAGGCTTTCGTGACTTTGATCGAAATCTTTAGATCTAGGTCTGAGCCGGTGACGATGATTGTGTTCTTTGGTTGAATTGGGTTGTTGTTGTTGCTGCTGCTGCTGTGTTTGAGATTGTGGGTGCTGCTGTTGCAGCAATTGCTGTTGTTGTTGCTGCGATTGCAGCTGTTGAGGATAGTTGTTGTAATTTGTACCATTGGTTGAGGTCGATGATTTATTGGTCATGCTGTGATGATCCATCATGGCCAAGTTTAATTGGTTACGCGTCTCATGGAGTATTTCACATGATTCGGTGTCTGAAGTTTGCCTAAACAGAATGAGAAGTTTAGTAACCAGGAACCAACGAAATTATCCCTATCCCAAAACAAATCTATCCAATTTTGCAATCAACTTTAAAAAAAGAAAATATTTTTGACGTGTAGTAAAAAGAAAGTCATTATTTTTCCAAAAGATGGCTTCCGCAATCTATATCTCGCGTTGTATTAGTGCGATGTGGTTACACTAGGTGGCGTTAGATAGATAAGAATACGTATTCAAAAAACTACCCAGAAAGCCTCCTGATTGCTTGGCTAAGTAATGTTTGAGTGCGCATCAAAGATGGACATCAGCACAGGTGAAATAGCCAATAATTTACAGTACTTCTTCGATAAAGGCGAGAAGGCAAGCCAGGTGGCTGAAAATGTATGTAATGCTTATGGTCCCGATTCTGTGACAGTCAATTATGCACAACAGTGACTTCATCAATTCCGTTCTATTAATTTTAATAGCATTTTTGTACCATGCTCTAGTTGGTCAGTTGTGGAAAATGTCGATAGAATAATGGAAACTGGTAATCTTGACCATCATGTAAGCGCTGTTTGGATTATCCCAGGAGCTAAAGACAAAATACCATTTGAACTCTTTTAAATAAGAAGCTCAATGTATTGGTGCCGTACTATTCAACGCAAAAAAAGCCTCATGGACCAAATTTTCATTTGCGACTAGCTATTGAATCGCTACAAAATCGACCCATTTTTGCAGTGGATCGTGACAGGTTCCAAAAAGAGGGTCTCTTGAGATGCCAAGCGAAAACGGTTGTAGGCGAATCGATTTAAATGATGGAAAAGCTAAGATTGACGGTCAGAAGAGGTTTTGTTATGTATTTGGAGGGATCGGCAGGAAATCGTCTACTGTAAACTGCTTCATTACGGCCAATCTTTTCTGGTTTCCAAACGTCTCTGAAAACGATGGCGGTGTTTTTGCTTGCTTGACGTCCTATATTCCTATCCAGGATTGTACCTATTAAAAGTATTTACATTATCTACATAATACTTACATTTGACTGGATTCTGATGGATTCTTATTTCGCGTTATCTCCTTTATAGCCTCTAGACCCACTGGATGTTTGGCAATCATAAAACTTGTACTCACTGGTATTCTTGAGCCCGGCTTCTGGCCACTGGTCGGCGAGTTCAACTCATCCAGTATGGTGGCCGCCATGGCTGTGGTGACATTCTTCAGATTATTATTGCCACTCAGTGGTGTGCTGCCGCTTAAATTGCCATTGCTGCCCAAACTGCCACTGCCCCCAATGCCAGCGGCCACATTCAAGCCATTGGAACTTAATTTGCTATTACTGCCCGAATAGCTGATGTCAATGTTGTTGCGACTGCTGCTGTTGCTGGTGGTGTTGCCGCCCTCTGCGTTGCCAATTGAGCCGGATGTAACATTGCCACCGGTGGAAGAGGAGGCCGTGGCCGCCGCCGAATTATGGGTTGCTCCCACGAGACCTCTAGCTCTCGACGATTCATTTAAAAGTCTTTGCAATTCCCTCTCAAATGGTGATTTTGTAGCATTCTGATTGCCACTGCTGCCCGACGTCTGATTCGAGTGGTTACCCTGCTTCTGGGCCAGAGCCAGGCGATCCTGGTACTCGAAACTATTGCAGGAGTCCCCCTTGTTCTGAGTAGTGGTAGTATACTGGCCCTGACTCTCAGTCGTGGAACTGACCTCAAAGTCCTTCAGATTCGACATATCGATCACTGGTGACGTGGGATCCACTTGTATGTCGCACGGGTACAACCACTGCAACGGATTGCTGCCGTTGCGTGCTAGATGATTATTAGCTGCCGTCAAGCGGGGCGAATCCTCTTCACCTTCGCCCTCGGTTGTCTTCGAGTAACTTTCGTCGGAAGAGCTCATCGAGGGTGAGTGGGGTCGGGAGCTTAGGTCGTCGGTGGAAGACATTTCACGACTCTCTTCCAGTTCGTTGGGGAGTTTCGGTAATGGCTTCATGTAGGAGCGTAGAAGAGGTGTACTCTGTTTTAGACTCGAAGTTAGTGTGGCAGGTTTGGGTGGTAGGGCTGGTAGTGGTGGCTGGGGTTGTTGGGAGTACAGGGGATACTGTTGCTTCAGTTGTGGTGGTGGTGGTTGTGATTGTGATTGTGGTGGCTGTTGTTGCAGTTGCGACTGTTGTTGCTGGTAATGCTGGTAGTTCGGATGTTGTTGGTGTTGGATCTGTTGCTGTTGTTGTACAAATACATTACTGGGGCACATATAACGAGGCGGTTCATATTTAGTGGGTGTATGATGCATTTGCTGATGATGTTGCATAGACATTATCTATTTGAGTTGGATTTTGGTTAGCACAGGGATGTTTGTGGAGACATCGCAATAACATTAACATGGATTTGGTTTGTTAAGCAAATTTTGTTTTTTTTTTTTGGGTGATTACATTTAGATTGGATACAAAGATTCAAGATGAAAAATGGAAGATTTTGTTTTTATTTGCAGTCATCATGCAAAGTCACACAAATACACACAAATGTAGGGGTTTCATTATGGGGGGTAAAAAAGAGAAAGAACATAGAAAAAATGCACAAAAATTATTTACAAAAATTGTTAAAACCATTTCACCATTAATTAGTATAAGAAAATTTGCAAAAAAGATGTGACAATCACTGCTAACACTTCGATATCATCAAATAGTTAGGGACAGATTTGGATAATATTGGAAGACTATAACATTTAGGGATAATTATGGGTGGATTAGTTACTGACACCTGAAAATTACGATTTTCAAAGGTCGAATTGTTAGAGGATGAAGTCGTGTTTGTCACTATTATGCGATTAAGAGATAAGTTGTGTTCATGTAGCCTAATATTTTACTGTTTGGTCTAAAATTACTTCAAGGAAAATTAGAGAACACCTTGTAGACGCACCAGTATACATTCGAGAATAAAAAAATAGTTAAATCTGAGACGAGTGTTTTTGAGTAGAGGTCCACCAGAGGTTATAATAAGAATACCATGATAAACAGTCACAATGGACTCAAAGTGGGACGATAATACCATATTTTGGGTATAATAACATATTTTGGGTGTTGACGGGTTATCCATTTTGTGGTTTCAGGACCGCCGGTCTGGCAAGGCTGTCAGCTGTTAAATATTTGTCATCTGAAGTGTTATTTATTTAGTGCAAGCTTTGCCATTTACGAATACGGATTGTTTAACAATCGAAGAATGTGTAAAAATAGTTAAAAATTACTACAAAAGTGGTGATGCAAACGTGGACTTTCAATCGAACAATCTTTAATCTTCAGCGACTCCCGTCTTAAACTCTTTAGGTCTTTCTCAGTTTTCAACTAACTTACAAAAAAACGTTAAAATTCAAAAAAGCAACAGGAATTGTCGATTTGAATTGCTCGTGCTAGTCGAATGTGTGATTTTTTTCTCTCGGTTAGTACAACTGACCCTAATTGTAATGCTAAGTTTGAGTGGCTTCTGTTAGCCAGCGCGTAATGATTTTAACAATGATTGGAAATTTCGTGCGCTGGTGATTCGGAACTATCAGAAAGCTATGCAAATAATTAGTACAGTCTTCGAGGAGGTTCGGGAAATCATCAAAGATTCGTCTCGTTCTGAGTGCCAATGACAATTTTGAACGAAAATAACATCGAAAATGCACTATCAGAAAGTTATGCAAATTATTGGCACAAAGTCTTGAAGGAGGTTCTAAAAGTCATCGGAGATTTGCCTCATTCCGAGTGCTAGTAACAACTTTGATCGAAAATAACATCGAAGAAATGAAAAATATTGGCTTCGAAACCTTAATTTCAGTTACAGAGAGATAGCACATGAACCATGACATACCCTGTAAGTCCGATTTTTCTATTTAACTCGGATAATTTATTTCTGAAAAACGCTATAAGAAAGAGATCTCTGTAGGCATGTCAATTCGCCAATTCAATTCAATTCAATTCATTCAAAACTACTGCTGGAAATGTTTTCAAAAAAAAATTTTGCAAAAATTTGAAAAAAAATTGCTTTAAATGAAACCTGTTTTGAAGGCAACCAAATATATTTTCGACAAATAACTGAAAAATGTGTGATTTCTTTAACAGTTTCGGTTTTTTTTTTTTTTTTTTTTTTTTTTTTTTTTTTTTTTTTGAGCGCTATCAGAAGTGATTTCTTTCTTTGGAAATCCACATTAAAATACAGAATGCTTAAGATCCCAAGAAAAAAATGGAAGCCGTTCCATAATAATAGTATTTTCATTGCTTTCACAAATATTATATGGGAATGTTATCCACTTCTTAGGAAGCTCTTTTTAATTACACTAAAGGGACCGATCAAATAAAGGCTTTATAACTGGCAGTCTTTGTAAGAACAGTAAACATTTTTACAATCTTTTCTTTGTTTCTAATGCACAAATATAAAAATTATTTAACATGTGTTTAAAATTGTTGTTCGTTAATAAATAAAATTAATGAGTTGTGAATTCAGATTAAAAAAAAAGAAAGCTGTTATGATAAATGATCTAAAAAGCTTTCATTGCTTTAGAGAATCTGGTGAAAAGGCAGTGAAAAAGCGCCAAAAACAACAGCATCCCTCCTACGGGAAGTAAATTCATCGATGATTATTTAATTTTTCATCGCTTCTAGATCACAATCAGCTGATATTTTCAATTTTCTCAACGCTCCTTTTTTACACTGGGATACCAAAAACGTTGACCTTTGACCAATGTGCATCACATACGAGTATAAGGGTGCCCGGTTTTCGTAAAATTTTCCCTCGTAGTAATTTTATACCAAATACCAAAATATTAAGTTCCGCAAATTCCGGAATTTAAACGTTTTATTTTTTCTCTATATATAATTGCAGCCCTAAGGAACACATTCTTAACAAATTTAAATTGTATCTACACGTAAGATATAAAATTAGAAATATTTTATGGGTTCGAAAGTAGAGAATTCTTAGAAAATTTTTGTCCAAAAAGAAATGAAGAAATTTTATCTAGTACTACACTAGTTCAAGCAAATGTGGTATAAGATGAAATTTGCTAACAATTATTCTGCTTTAACGGAAATACTTGAAATGTATATTGGAAATTTCTGAAAAACTCTTAATTAGTATTGCTAAATGGTGGATCATAACGATCCAATATGAAAAATTCTTCTCAAATCGACTGATAACTAACAGAGTCCGCGGGGGTTTTACGTGAGTCTCGCCGTGGAAGCCTTACCCACGGCGTGCAATACACTGGGCATAGTACAATGCGATTGCCAATGCCCCCCTCGGGGGGGACTGGGACTATCTGGGAATAGGGGTTGACAATTTTGAGAGCATGATACCGCAATTGTCAGCCCTTTCTTCCAGTCAGAAGCTACCAAATTGGTTGTGTTAGTATGGAACATAATCTTCTTTGGCCAAGGGTAAGCCTTTCTTACCACCTCTGCTACTCTATGGGCGTGTAGCACCCGGTTGCAATGCAACTGAGCATTCGAGCACGAAGGCTCTACCAGCGATTTTGGTTTCAACCACAGCTCGCGTGATTTTCCCATTAGGGGTCCTATATTGGCAACTAACAGTCGATTGATTCTTAATCGATGTTATCCTGTGAATCGCTTCACAACCATCAGTTGTTGTGAGTGATGGACACTCTTCCTCCGCCGACAATAAAACCAAAAAATAAAATAATGAAACAGAAATCCTCAAGTATCGACAAGATTCTGAAATACTATAAGGGCTAGGATTTTAGGATATACATCCTTGGTAGGCGATAATATCACTGCCATCGAGAAGATGAAACGGACAGGATAGCCATGCGCCTGATGGAAAAACTATGGCATCTTTTTTAACCACTATGCAGAAACAATTGAATTCTAACGCGGACTTGCAGTTAGCAAGGGATGGTCTGAGATTGTTATATTCCACACGAGCAACAGTCCATCTCAATGTAAAATATCATATCAAATAAGGATGAGATCAGAACTATATTTTCCAACAGCCCAGAAGAAGTAAATAATCGCTGCTCTGCCCTCGACATTATAATTTTCTTGGAGATTTTTAGGAAGTGAATATACCTTAAAATCGAAAACCAAAAAGTGCAGTCTGAAAATTGCATTGTAAAACCTTCGATATCAAATTTAGTTTGATTAATCTCGACGTAACGCATGACATGTAAATTAAATCTAATTGCAACACAGAGATAACCGCAAGGCAATCTGGCTATTTGCTGATCATAATCTGAGAAAGCAGATTGATTACGTGGTAACAGATGGATAGCATGCCTGTATTGTCGTGGATGTTTCTCAGTGGTGCTAATACAGGACTCGGACTACCACCTTGTTTCTAGCTAAGATATGCACCAAGTTGGGCAGGGTGACAAGCGCATAAAAGTAAGCACAAAGAATGCTAGACGTCTTAAAATGGCATAGTCCGGAGTTGGGCACAGATTATTATAATAAATTTTCGCAACTGCAACGCACGCTCTTAATCCTAATGTCCCTAACACACAGTGGCAACATATTGCGCACTCGATGGCAACTGCCGTGAAAACTGCGTGTGAAAAACCACGCTTGGACTAGTCCTGACACTAAGAAGAATGTCGCATTGTATCTGAGGAAAAGAAGGGTGGATGGTGGCAGAAGACAGGAATTCTATAAATGGAAGATAGGAGAACTAGACCACTATTTAAACGGAGGGAACACTTGCGAAGATATCGGGAGAGTAAGGATATAGAGAAATGCACAGAGATGGGATACTGATCGAAAATAGTACTTAAAGATCATAATTAAAGATGATGGTACGTGGTTGTTCTCCTTCTGTACGAACAGTGGTGGTCACGGCTAGGGAAAGGGTGCCGCAAATATGGAAAGAACACGTCAGCAATTTTTTAATTCCGAAAGATAACACAAGTGAGGGAATCACTATTTAATTATTGACAATGGTGCAAGTTGTCCTTTACGAGTCATAATAGCAAAATCATAACTTACAGACAACAAAGCAGCGGCTGCCAATGGGCTGTTGGCACAGCTAAACCGGGCGCCGACGAGCTAATATTGAGCATGAGTTAGTTCTTAAACACGGTTTGGCTAAACGAATCCATGCTCCACGGTTAAAAACTTAGTATGTTGACCTTAAAAAGGCGGCGCAAGTGCTTGGATCCATAATGGAAAGTTCTGTTCTGTGCCCATCACTCGTAGGGATTGATCGAATGTGTACGTTGAAGTAAAAGTGAGTTCTCTCCTACTTAATTCTCTCCTAGTTATTTATCTTATGGAAAAGTTTAAAAAAATTGGATCAGCATAAGCATCTTATTATACTGTCTTCGACAGTCCGACCAGACCAAAATTATTCATGGCTGGTGTCTCTGCGAAGCTTATATGCGAGATATTTACTGCAACTTTCTCAAACAATGAGAAGGAATCAGCAAAGCAAAAGTTGGTGATAAACGAGAACCAAGCTAAGTTGTTGTGAGCAGAGAACGGTTTCACTTAACTCTCCACTTCACCGTCAGTAAAATAATGCCCACCTAGAAATGCGGAATTGTTGCTTACGACCAAATGCAATTCACTCTCTTGAGATAAATAAAAATGTAACTGTATCAGATCTAGTTCTATTCAAAATATACTGCAGGTGTCATAGGGTATATTCTATCTCCATTTTCCAATGAATCTCTCCAATAATCTCTTTCATATCACATACTCGTATATGGAATATTTTCATATTTTCATATGTCCTTTTGGTGCTTTCTCACGTTAATTTCAAAAAAGGCAAATCTGCACTAAAATGGACAGTCAATTTTAATGCAGATTTGCCTTTTTTCAAATTAATTTGTGAAAGCACCAAAAGGACATGTGGAAATTGAAGAGAGAGCGTTATTGTTTTCGACGGCCTGGACTGAAATTCAATGCAAAATAAATTTGTTACATTTTCTTGATAATTTTTCCAAAAACAGCTCCTTATAATTTGGATAGATAATTTTAAAGAAAGAAAGAAGAAAATGTTATTCGTAAGAAATATTTCAATTCAATATTAGTATTCACTTTATTTAGGAAAGCATGGATCAGGAACCATGTATCAAAAGTGTTAGAGCCAAAAGAAGAAAAATCGTCCCATTACATCCCCCTGTTACCACCTCGTAAAGGAATCTCTGCAAATTTGTGCGGCTCTCTGTGATTTTAAAGGATTTTGACATCTTCAATTTCTATTTCAGAAATGTACCTGACAATTTGCGATTATCAGTTCTGTCGTAGTTAAGGTTTTTGGCACAGAATTAGGGAAAATCTAAGGCATAGGACGAACATTGGATTCTCTATTACACTAATGTTGGGGTAGAAAATTGAACATAAACATTTCTAAGCAAGACGACAGATAATTTTCTTTTTTTCAAATTTCATCAAACCCAACACCACTTTGTAATGGAGAGGATAAAGAAAAGAGGCCACTACTATTTTTTGTTTTTTTTTTTTTTACTACTTCGTTCTACTTCACTACAGTACACTCACTACTACTCATCTACAACGTGTTGGTGACGGAATCATAAGAGATATTCTTCATTGACGATGTGCTCATCGTTATCATTGGGTTCATCGTCACTACTACAGGTTTCATCAATGTAACTCACCTTGGCCACTTGTGTGGCATGCAACAGTGGTTCGCTTTCGCGACAATTATTATAATTGTTGAAATGATTGTTTGAGTTGTTGTGGGCGAGTAACGGCGACGAGGACAACGACGACGACGTTTGATGAAAATGTTTGTTATTGTGATGATTATTGTAATTGTTATGATGTTGCTGTGAATTGTTACTGTGAAGTAGATGGCCATTGTTATGGTTGTGATGCAATTGTTGCTGTTGTTGTTGATGTTGATGTTGTTGCTGTTGATACAAGTAATGCTGATAGTTGGATGCTGATGCTGATGCAGATGCGGTGGCTGATGTGGATGCATGCACTTGTTCGCGTTTACCATTACCAGCGGCACCGTACACAAGATTATTGAAATTCTCCAACGGAGCGTAGGGATCATGCGGCTGTACTAGATGCTGATGCTGATGCTGATGCTGATAGTGATGGAGAGTAGGAGGAGTATTATTATAATTATATTGGTGGCGACTATTGCTAGGGTTTTCAATAATATTAAATTGTTCACGGAACATTACCGATGAGGCTGTTAGGGGCGATGATGATGTAACTGCAGGTTGTGAGGCGTTTGGTTGTGGCGGCGCAGGTGGTAGTTGATGTTGCTGGTGGTTGTGACTGTGGGCGGGTACGGACTGAGTCGTGACAGAGGTGGCTGACAATGATGATGAAGTTGGTGCTGGAGGTGGTGGTGGATGCTGAGGTAAAGGTTGCTGCCCTATGGGATTAGGATTTAAACCCATACTGCTCATAGAACTAGATGAATGATTGCGCTGATGCTGCATCTGTGGATAGCCATTAGTGCCGCCACCATTGTTGTAGCCATTGTAACCATTATTGTGTTCGTTTCCATTATGCTCCCCACTATGGCCATTCTCATGGATGTTCGGCAAACCGCCATTGGCCAAAAATGGCTGCTTCTGTAGTTTACTGTTCAGCCGTTGCTGTTGTTGCTGTTGCAAATGATGTTGATGATGCTGTGGCTGCATGTGTTGCAACAGCAGTTGTTGTTCCTCATTTGAATGTTTCTGCAGCATATTAGTTGCCTCGTTATGTTCCGTGAAGCCGTAGGTATCCTTTTTCACATTATACGTTTCAGAATTCATATTCAGATGATAGTTGTTGTCCTGGTTGAATTGTGACTGTTTCTGATAGTAATCCGAAGTTTGCATTTGGGTGGGTATTTGCGTTTGCGGTGGTTGTCCAAACGCGGTGTTGGTAATGGCTCTCTGACCAATCATAGCATTGCGTACTTCACCGTTCAAGGCATTGTTGACATTGTCGTTAAGGAAATAGGTGATCATATCACCTTTGCCTTTGACTTTAATGGTACCGCGACATCTGGAGGATGAGAGAATGATTAAATTGGCAAAATTCTGAATAGTTAGTTAAAAGTTGTCAACGAAAAACTTAATATAAATAGTAGTGTAAGGCAAAATTGAGATTATGTTCTAAATTTTTCGCCTGCACGAATAGTATTTTTGCACATGCGATCGTTTCTGACAACTTTTGTTTTACTTCACTACGCTGATTTTCGCAAACATTGCCAAAGAGAGTGCAGAAAAAGTTTGCGTACGAGTGGTGTCGTTTATTGTAGAAAACAGGCGAATACAGCAAACTGCACTTGTCAGGAAAATGTTAGAAAAAACGCACACAGTCTCAAAAAATTACTTCATTTTCGGGGATTTGTAAAAATGTGGGATGAAGTGGAGTTTTCCAAATGATTCCAAAATCGCCGAAATAAATAAAACCGCTAAAGCTCAAATTTGTTTGGAGCTCGAAAAAAGAATCCAAACGCCCAATCCTATCTAAAAATTATTATATTTTCGTAACTTTTGAAATTCTTTCGGATTTTTATTTTAGCTCCTTTTTATTTAATCTATTTTTTTTATTATATTTTATTATATCTATATTTATATATTATTATTTGTATATTATTTATATTTTATTATATCTATTGATGTTGATAATAATGCTGTTATCAAATTTTTGCCTGTTTGCGATTGCCGTAACTGCTGGCCTGGTTATTGAAAATGCTAAAAGTTGTACAGAAAAAACTATCCGACCTGATGTATAGATGGTGCCAGTAGTTTGAAAAAAAAAAAATATTTTGTTTAAAAATGGTAGCCTTATAAAACATATATTGTATGTTTCAAGGCGCCACTTTGTTAAGTATTTTTATTTGAGCCATAAAAAGTAAACGATCTCAGTGAATTTGTAAACATGGACAAATTGGTCGCCGTTATGTAATTCAGTATTTCCATTTCAAAGGTTTCAGTCCAACCAATATTAAAGCCGAGCTAGATTCTACTCTGAGAACTTCCGCTCATTCATTTACGAGTATAAAATATTGGGTAGCAGAGTTTAAACGAGGCAGTACGAGCTGCCAAAGCAAATAACTTAATGATTGACCAATTGAGATGTCCACATTATACTTGGTTCAGAAAATACACTGTATTGGATGATCTCGGCTGATGGTACGTAAGCTAGCCGAAATGATAGACGTTTAAAAAACTGCTGTACGTCGTATATTGACCGAAGATTTGAGGATGTGAAAGCTGTGCGTAAGATGGATGCCGCGCTTGCTTTCAATAGAGTAAAAACAGCGACGTGAATAAGCTTTACTACAATCTTCATCAATATACAAATTGCCAAGGGACATAAGAATTTTTATAGATATTTATGGCAGCTAACGTGCCTGGAATCACACCCCAATCTTAACTTTAAAAAATCATGGAAAACATTTGCTTGAAATTTACTTGGTTAAAAAGACATTTTAAACTTTTAATTTAGGGCGTTACATTCTTGCATATCAGATGATATACAATTAGGAGTTTAAGGCAAAATTTAAGGCAACGTTTTCTATATATGATCATGTTTTGATTTTAACATAGCTTAATGTTAGCAAATTTGTTGATGCCGGACTCATATCCCCACTGAGTGTAAGTCTCCGTTTCGTGATTGGGCTCCGCCTTTTGTGGTATACAAACATTAGGACCGCCCTAACTTTTGGCGTGGTTATTAAAAAGCGCTAAGTAATTCTAAATTGCATTGAAATAATGAGCAAAACCGATATATTTTGTATGTTAAGAAGATGTTTATCACAAGAAGACGTTTCGACATAACAGATCGCAAAACATGTCGGTGGATGTATTTTGTAACTTTCGACCCAGACGAGCTTGGGGCGCCTGGTCTGTCAACTTGCTTAATATGTGAAAATGCTGTAGGAGTATATTTATAATCTGCCGTATGTGTGATGGACTAGTATGTCGTGCTATATCATAATTCAAATGTAGAGATCATCTAAATGAGTGAAAATTTAAGCGTTTCAGACCGATGATGCATTTTGGGGTAGAACTCAAGATGACGGTCTTTTCATGCTCTATTAAACCTTTCCTTTACTTCAATTTTGAGTAAAATATAAAAACTGCATGTCATTTTGATCATTTGTGTTTCGGTTTCAGTCCTATAAGTTACACCACATTTTTATTTTTGTATAGAATAGTGATTTCGTGCGTTGCCTAAATATTGTTTTTTGACAGAAAAATATCATTCAAATTCGAAAATTACTAATTGTCGGTGGTTTGCTGATTTTAAGCGGGGTTGTACACATATCGGTTGTGCTGTGCGCAGTGGATGTCTGAAACAAGTCAGCAAAAATTGAAGTTGCAAATCATCGCTGTAGTTTTTACTTGGGAATAGATGTTTTAGGGGAAAAGATTTATATTAAATGTCGAGGTCATTTTGGCAACCGAAAAGTATTTAAAGTGTATTGACAAATTTTTTTATAAAACCGACATCGAAATGATTGAGAATGTTTGGAATCCTCGAACTAAAGCAACATTTTTGCAAAAGATATATTTTTTCCTTAGTGTCGGTATTTATTCACCGATTTAATGCATGTGTTCCTAGAATTTCTCAAACATTAAAATAAACTGCTATCATTTCTCCCAGTTTTCTGGTTTTGCTTTTGAAATAAATATGTTGACATTCTTGGTGGTACTATTTAATTTTTTAACATGACCTTAATAGAGAGAAATAGTATTTCTTTTTTTTTATTTAGAATCACTTACTTGAATTCAAAATGTGATCCTTGTAAACTATCGACAACTTCTTGTGTAACTTGCGTATAACCGGGAATGCCCGTTGAATCCATGCGGCTTGCCACATTAACTGTATTGCCCCATATATCATATTGAGGCTTACGGGCCCCAATGACGCCGGCCACAACCGGACCAATGTTTATACCTAGAAAACATAAATTAAAAATAATGAATGGTTTTAGAAACAAAAAATATGATGATCCTCTTTTATGATGATCCTCTTTATTCAAGTAATTTTTTATAATTTATAACATTACTTCTCTGATCTTCTGTTTATTCAATGGGATTTTTAACTTTAAGTTTGATCTTATATACTCTAAGTTGCGTTCACAATGGCAGCGACATTTTCCTCAGCTGTTCGCAACAAATGTGTTTGATAACGTTTGCACCAACAGATGATGTATTTATGTTATTTATTTATTTATGAAATGTAGAAACGTTGCTTCTCTACTGCATAGCAAATTTACCCTTTATGGAATTTTTCCGAATCATTGGAGTTAACGTTCTCCTAGCTTAGTTTTTTTACTATGATTTGATTTTCAAAACCGCAATTGTTTCTATTTATTTGTGTTTATTTAAAATAAAAAATGACCTCAATGTTTATATTGTAATAGTACATTCGTTCTTAGAAAGCAGCATACTGTACTTCTCATTTGTAGACTCTCTGCACGACGGATCCCTTTGTTTAGTGACGCAACCGATTGTCTGTATGGGAAGTTTATAAAGGTTGGGACACCACGAACGCAAGATTTAAATTTTAAATAAAACACAGATATTAAAAAAAAAAAATCGTGAAACTTTATTATATCGTAAAGTAGACAGAATGAGGTAATGTATGGAACAACACATCGGACAGATGGCCGCCGCGGCTTTGCTGGCACACACGCGATCTTTTAATGAAATTTTAATGACCGTTTTGCATAAATGCTACAGTATTTCATAAATGCAGCGTCCAATTTCTTCTTTTAAGACTTGAGTCGTCGTCGGCTTATTCGCGCAAACCATCGACTTCAAAAAACCCCAAAGAAAAAAGTATAATGATGTTAAATCGCACGATCTAGGTCAATTCTGGTCTCCAAAACGCGAAATAACACGACCGGGTAATGACTGATGCAGCAATTGAATTGTTTCTCTGGCTGTATGACATGTGGCGCCGTCTTGTTGCAACCACATGCCCTCCACATTCATTTCTTCAATTCTAGGCACAAAAAATCTGCTTATTGTTTCACGGTACAGGACACCATTGACTGTTTGCGCTTGACATGCCTCATTTTCATAAAAAAAGGTACAATGATTCCTCCAGCCCAAAATCCACATCACACAGTGACACATTGAGGATGCATTTGCTTCTCGTGAATCACTCGAGGATTTTCCTCACCCCAAATGCGACAATTCTGCCTATTGACGAAGCCATCAAGATGGAAATGGGCCCCGTCACTGAAGATGATTTTATCGGCAAAATCAGCATTTTCATGTTGTCTCTCCAATACCCAATTAACGAACTCCCTTCACTGTCCATGGTCTGCTGACTTCAGTTCCTGAGTCAATTGAACTTTGTATGCATGAAAATGCAAATCTTTCGTCAAAATTCGGTGCATAGTGGATTTGGAGACACCAATTTGCTGAGCTCGGTGTCGAATTGAGGTGGATGGAGTTTGAGCGACATCATCACGTACAGTTGCGACATTTTCGGTCAATCGACCTGGTCGAAGGCGCGTTGTTGTCTTTACATCACTAACAGACCCAGTTTTGGCAAATTTATCCATTAATCTCTTTACAGTTGACTCTTTTGGAGCATTATTGTGACCCCAAATTGATCGCAATTTGCGAACTGTAGCAGCAAAACTTTCATCATTTTGCTAAAACAATTTCACAATGAGAATGCGTTGTTCATTCGTGTAGCGCTCCATTTTTACTAACCTCGTACCTTCTACTAGCAAGCAATAACAATTTTCCAAATGCCATACAATGACACTTTAAATGGCGCCAAATTTAAATCTTACGTTCTTGTTGGGACACCCTTTATTAGGCGCTTGAAAGCCGAATGTGTCGCTAGCAAATATTTAAGTGGCTGGCAATCAGAGAAAGATTGATGCTCGCAGAGGATTTTAAAAATCCCGTATTTACTATTAAATCTCAAATCACCGTGGCCTTCGAAAGAAAACGAATAACTCATCATGTTGACTTGACTATTCAGTAAAAATTATGAAGATCATGACAAAAATTCAAATGTACCTTATAAAAGGAGGTACAAAGAAGGCACTACGCGCATTCTATTTTTAAACTCGCTGAAAGAGAACTACTGTTCATATACGATTCCTGCCGTTAGTTTGAAAAGATTTTAGTAGCCTTGTCGATTTGTAGCCTGTCCATCTTGTCACGATCTTATTATTATTTGAAACTGAAATGTCCTCAATATATCGGTAATTACAAGAAAAACGACTTAAGTGGATTTTGGATAAAATCGAGTTTCTTTCTTATTATTGTTATACTTACTTATACACATATTCAGGTATGTTCCAGATTCTACTTTGAAGTAAAAGTAGTTTGAAATCACTTCAATTTGACACTTGGGTGTTCTGAATTTTACTTTTCACTTTTCATTTCTGTTTTGTTTTCGAACATCAAATCGTAGTGAATTGCATTGTTCTAGAAACTACTTTTAGGCAAAAATAACTGGTTTAAAAATACTTTGAAAGTATAAGTAAGTATAATAAATAAAAGTGGTCAGATTCCTTTGGTTGAATACAAATTTTCCTTGTTTGAAGGGGAAAACACAAGAATACAACGCAGGATGCGATAATGCTACGTTTTATACAAAACAATCCAGACCTGGAAAAAGGGGACCATGTAAAATTTGAAGAATTGTGGAATCTTTTTGCGGCTTAGTGATTTCAACGTGAGTTCCATCAATGCATCCTAATACACCGGGAATACCGAATTTGTGCATGAAGTGGCGCTTAGACAAATTTTGTTCATCAACTGTCATTTTCAATTTAATCCGCGTAGGACAAATATATTTTTCTAGAGCAATAAGCACTCGATTTAAAATTTTGCAGGTTGTGCTCCGTGCTAAGGCCACATTAGTATCTTTTCCGACCCCTCGTTGAAATCCTGCTTCTGCTAAAAATCTTAATGTGACAGCAAGCTGTAGTTCTGCCGGAATGGATGACTTGGGCAGTCTCAATTTTACGCAATGTAAAATGTTACGAAATGCATCTTTGTTGATGCGATAATTTTGTAAAAACCTAATAGTTTTTATTAAAAGTATATTGAATGTACTTAAGTACACACATGTGTGTACTTACGTAGTGTCGCCCATATCCAGAGGATTTGAGTGATCCCGCAAAATTCGCCTTTGTAATTTTGCTTGCGTATTCATTGGTTTGGCATATAGTGGACACCAACACCGCATTCATTATTTATTTATCCTTTATGTATTTATTTGTCCTTATTGTTTATTTAACCTTTAATTTTATGCACAAAAAAAATCACAAATAGTAGTTTTAATAACTAATTATTATTAGTTATTATTTTCAAGTCAATATCAGCTGTTTACAACTTCTGTTTTCGAACTTCATTTCATATGAGAAAATGAAACAACAAAAACCACTTGATTTCGAATAAAAATATAGGCTAAGTTGAAATGGGTTCAATTTTTAAACAGAAGTTGTAGGAAAAAAGAAAGGCCTTTGTATGAAATGCATTGAGTGGAAAAGAGAGTTACAAAAAAGGAGGTAATCGCTGTCATTGTAAACGCTGCCATTGATTTAACATTCTCCCATAGAAATTTAGGGAATCATGTTTCAACAATTTGTAATCGATAGTTTTGTTACATCTCTAACTTACCCACTCTTAACATGAAATTATTATAGGAATGACTATTGATCTCTTGTAAAGATAAACGCATTGCCTTGACATATTCCACTAATGCGGTCATATGACGTCTCACTGAATTTTGGTCGTTCGGATTGATTTTATATTCTGAAAATGCACAAGTTAAAAAAGACAGAAAAAATATTTACATTTTCATTGTAATTACCTGGTATTAAGCCTACTACGGCCATATAAGTACTGCCAACAGTTTTGATTTTATCAATACCAAGGAAACGTTCCTCTTTCAGTAGCTGTAAAAAAAATATATAAAAACTTGTACCTCTGTTTACTCTGGAATATTAACTCACCTCATCGAAATCAGCTATTATTTCATTAAGTAAACGTAAACATTCTAATCCTTGATCGGAACCATCCATTTCCGTGTAGAATTCATGGAAATTTGGTACACTGGCAAATATGACACCCACTTTAGCGTAGCTTTGATGATAAAGTTCCTGCAGAAAATAAAGTTTCTCCGATAGTTAAACAAATTGTGTTCGGTGGTTGTATTTTTGAAATATTTTTGGGATTAGAATATAAGACGCAGACTGGAATAATTTGAAAAAATCTGGTCGAAAATTGAATGTTCATCTAATAGTATATTTAATATCTTCGGCTGATAGGCTTTTCACTTCATTTAATATCTTCGGCTGATAGGCACCTCACATTCAAATAATTGCTTATGAAGGAATAAATATTGAAAATGGCCTTATCACTTAGTCCGAATCGCCTCACTCCTGTGGCTGCGATGTAACGAACGCTTTCTTGAAAATATGTTCTAATCGCATATCTAATTTACTGTATATTTTAATTATATATGCCATGTCCAAAACCTTAGGAATCAAAAATTCAATCCTCAGAATTAACTCTACTAGTGGAATAAGAAGTTTCTCCTGGGTTTCTATTACAGTATTTTTCAATAACCACGACCATAATTGGTGCGATTCCTTAAACATTTTTATGAGTTGGATAATTCTTTGTGGCATCTTTACAGAACTACAATAAACTGCTATCGTTCTACGCCAATTTCGAAAGTTATCTGCATGTAATTATTAGACATCATCCTGCGTCATCTCACCTTCCTATGATTTTGGATATAAAAATGATTAAATTTTGAAATCAACGTTTTTTAAAACCGAAAATTTCTTTTCTTTCCTTTCTTTTATCAACGTTCTTTCCTTAATTTTTATCAACGCTGTTATCGAAATTTGATAAACTCCATTCTAGGTTGGATCTGGTTTCCGAGATATCAAGCTACACTGTTGTAATCTTTAAATCAATAATTCTAAAAATGGTTCCTGTGGCTCGCCGGGGGATTGTGGCAGCCCATCCAAACTAAGAAATGTATTTGAAAATGTACATCTGTGGGCGATACAAATGAAATCTTTAAAAATTGACTAAAAAAATAGAAAATATATGTTCTGAAACAATGGGAGGATATTTTAATGCCAATAGAGTCTATTTAAGGGGTTCCCCAGTCGGTTAAAACTGATATTAAAGCCCTTGGAAAATAATTCGCCGAGAATCCTTATCCTGAACCGTATGTAATTTGCACTTAGTCTTCTAAATATAAATGCGAATTAAAGATGATTTGGGGAAAGTGGCAAATAGGCTTCTGCTTCTCAATTTTAAATATATCCTTAAAAAGCTTTACTATATCTAACTTTTATCACGCCCACATTTTTGACGTTAAACGAGTTTGAAAAATATTGACAGTCAAATATGAAGAAATCAATGAATTTTCCCCAGCGACCCTACCTAAAGTCTTTGAAAACAATTTCGGAATCTGTATATTAACTTATATTAGAAGTTATATTGAAACTTTTGGCGATCGAATAATGTCATATTTTGTATAATAGACAATTTTAAGATGTTTGATATCTTAAAAGCTTAGGAAGATATGAAAAAAAAAATAACAATACAGTTTGAAATAAGCGAGCACTGTTTTCACTAATCGGCAACTAGAATTTAGCGGTAAGCTTACAAAAGTCATATCACAAAAGGTATGAAAACTACATCATTCACAATTCAAATTCATTAAATATCAATTGAAATTGAGAAAATTCAGTTCAGAAACAATTTGAAATTCTAGCCTGATCAGTTGAAATTCTGAACTTCAACTTGACATTCGGTAAAGACCAATTACCATTCGGAATTTTCGATTGAAATTCAAAAAATGCCAACTTCTGTTCTGGCCAAAACATAACAATCTAAAACCAAAATTCCCAATTGAAATTCAGAAATGCCATTTGAAAATCAGTTCGCCTTTTTGATTTACTGATTAAAGATTGAAGTTTTCTGAATTTCAAACGGACTTTATGATTTGCAATTGATAGTTTTCAAACTACAATTGTAAAAAGTGTAAATCTGATGCAATTCTGAATTCCTTATAGGTGAATTGTCCTGTAAACGTTAATTGTTTCAAAAATACGTGAGGAAACACGTAATCGATTTAATCGATTTATACGATGGTAATCCGAAATTTGGCTATTAAAAACTTGATTTCATGAGGAAATTGGTGAATGAAATTATTTGTTTTTTTTGGACATTTTTTGTAATTTCTCCCTCTTCTTAAGTGGCACTAGAATAGACATCCTCATCCATTATCGGGCACAGGTATAAAAATAATTCGTAGCGCTTCGGTCTTCTGCGCTTCTTCTCCAATTAATTACACCAAGCCTGGTCCTACCAAAGGAGTTTTGGTCGCCACTTTTCTGCGCTGATCATCGAGTTCTTTATTGATAAGTTTTCGCTGAAGCATTCAAATCCATCCGCACAACATGACTCAATTAATGCCATCGCAGTATATCGATGCTCTGAACCACGTCGATGTCCCCATACAGCTCATACATCTCGTTGTACATGCGATGCCGATACTCTCCGATGACGATGATGTGTTCACATATTTTTCGGAGTATTTTTCTCTCGAAGACTCCCAACATTGATTCATCCTCTTGTGTCATAGCCCAGAACATAAAAACCGCTAAAACCAACGTCTGGTATAGTTGGATTTTTGTTTGTAGGAAAAGGGCTTTATCATGGTGAAGAATACACCACCAAATTGACGATCTTACTCAGATGTGGGCAAAAGTTCTTAGAAATTGCCCACAGTAACATCTGTTAGCATCTCCTCTTTATCTCCACGCTGACATCATTCGTTTTGTTTACAGCGTATCCCAGCTAGATGAATTCATCCACCACTCCAAAGTTATAGTTGTCAACGTTCACACAACGTCCCTAGCGGGCAGACTCTTTGTTTGTTGAAACAAATAATGTTGTTTTCCCTCGTTTACCGGTAGATCTATTTTTGTTTGTCTCTTCTCATTGTTTGAGAAAGTTGCAGTAACATCCCGCAATTTTCTGCCAATAATATCTGTATTGTCCGCGTACAGCTATTGTTAAAGATGATACCATTTATGTCAACTGCAGCTTTCCTCATAATCATTTATAAAAGGTCCCCACCTCTAAATCCTCCCATATTCAATGAACACTTCGTGTCAGCCAGCGTCATCCTTCACAGAAGTATAAAACTTACGGGAATTCAGATCAGATTGTCGTTGCCGTTTTTGAATACAAGACATTGTACACTTAAAGTCCAATCATCGGGCATGCATTCTTCGAACCAAACTGTATTTAGGAGTTGATTTATCGTATGCTGTTTATCAGCTCATCGCTACCGGCCTTAAACGGCTTTATTGTTGTTAAGCCACAATACTGCTTTTCTGAGATCGTTTTGACTCTGGAGCTGGGCAATTTATGCCATCGTCTGTAATTGGGGTGATTTCTCCATTCATGCCGCCATCTAGAGCTAGAAGTTTGTAAACAAGCTCTCGCCAAAATTGCATCACACTCTGCGTATCTGTAACCAGATTTCCGTCGTTGTCCTTATAGGAGGGAAGCCCTGTTCCATACCTTTACTTCTGATCTTTTGGTAGAATTTTCGGGTTTTACCTTTATCGTTTTGCTTTCTATATCCTGATTCTTCCGCTCTTTCCACAACCATTGTTGTACCCCTCTTCTCTTTTCCTTAGAGTGTTTCCTAACAGCACACGTCGCAGTTGGCTGCAGCGTTGCCCTGTGTGCAGCGTCTTTCTCCTTAGACACTATGCGACATTCTTCATCGTATCAGGGGTTGTCGGAGCCAATTTTTCATACCCAGCAGCAGCGCAATATGTTGCCACTGTGCATCAGGAACATCAGGATCAGCGGTGTTTATTTACAGTAATTGTGAGAGTTTAGTGGATCAAGCCGTGGCTATCTCGAGGGTGTACAGCTTAGGGATGTCTAGCTTTTCTGGTGCCTGGTTACGTACGTGTTTCGCTCTACTTTTGCTATTTCACTTTACGTTATTTAAGTGGACAATAAACACTTATATTTTCAGTTAAACATAGTCGATGAATTAACCGATCATAAAAATATGTGCCGTTCGTTTATGTCTCTAAGCAAATGAAATTAAATCTTTTTAATTTTATTTATCTTGTGACTAAAAGGGATGAAAAGTCCGTACATTAAACGGCGAGGAAATCAATCTGCAAAACTGCTGAACTACATTTCTACTCTCTCTTAATTTGAGCCATGTTTTTAAGGTTGGCTTAATTGCAATTACAATTTGCCCTACTGGTTTTGACAAACTTTCCCGTATTCCCACTTCATTTTCCAACAAATACAAGTGTAGTCCTGGCTAACAAGGACAATTAAGTGCTGCGTAGTTTTATTAAGTGAAATTCATTGTTACTAACCGTATTAACAACGCAACTACTCACCATATTACTACGAAATTGATTATCCAGAAAATGTGCCGCAACGTGGGCGGGCAGCAAATTATGCAATATCCTTTTATTTGATTCCTGCAATACATCCATTTCCTTTTTCTCTTGGGATGCCTGTAGCTGCCACAGAAAATCCAATCTGGCCGTCCATTCGACCAAACGACCATGGACAAGGATGGCAATCATAAAAATTATAATACGGGCCAATGAGATTAAATGAAGTGGAATCGAAGCACTACAAAAATACAAACAGAGAAGAACAAGAAAAAACACAACATGATAACAAAAAACTTATTGCTTTATGGAAACGGGCACTAAAGGCACCAAAGTTATAAACAGAAACCACATCGTCAAAGTGTTTTTGTCCCCACAAAGAGTCCTTCAACACAATGACGGATCCAATGCTACAACACTCACTTGACACGGCTGTCATAACATTCGAAGATATTCGTGTGGGACAGTTCAATAAACAAACCATAGATAACACCCATCATCACCACCAACAGCGATTTGAATATTATTGGTAATCTGCAACGAGAGAGAAGGAAAGGAGGACATTGGAAGCGGAAAGAGAAAAATGGGTTAGTGAAAGTAATCGAGCATTTCATTGATTATGTTTGCTTTAGTGATTTATACGGGCATGCAAAATGTGAAAAGACTACTCGCTTTGAGAACCAATGAGAGCGTTAAGAGTTTACCTTAGAAACACAGATACCGAAAGGAAAGCAAAAGTTGCCGACAGTGAGACATATTGCGGCAAGGAGCACTTGCGATGGGCCTCGCTTTGGTGGGCCAGCATCAGGAGATCTTCCTCCAGGGTGGGCGCTGCAGTTGTTACATTACTCGAGCACGGATGATCGGAGACACAAGTAAACTGCAAGGAATGAATGTTAGCACATCACAGGTAACAGTTACATTCTTCAACTTTATCCTCATACTTACCACATTCACTTGTCCGACCGAATATATCAGTATCACCGTGAATATCGTTATCGCCATGCGCAACGTGAAACTCTGTGACAGATCCCAAACTATCCATTTCAAACGCACGGCCATCAACAACATCAGTATAGCACTGACCCACACAAAGGCGGTGAGAAAAAGTAACAACAATATCAGAGTCCTTGGCAAAGCGGTCACCTGTAATGCTGCGCCCAGGATCAACAGCAACAGCGAACAACCCATCGCCGTGGTAAAGCCCAAATCGAAATCTTTGCGATATTCACGCTCTTTGTCGCTTTCGCGAAATTTCAACGTGATGCGATCAACATGTTCCGATTTGTCGCAGTCCACCGAACGGGCGTTGATCGCTTGCGATAGGAACCGATTCACACGATTGGTGGGCTGATGATGGACTGATGAGTGACGCTTGCGGAAGGGTCGTTTGAACTTGTCGGTAACTTTTGACTGTAACACACGCGTGTATGGAAATGAAAAGTTTGAGAGAGGGTATTGAGGGAGGAAGAGAAATCGAAAAAAACCAAAAAGTTATAATTTAATAACTGTATGCAAGCACACGGAGCAAATGGAAATTTCAAAAAAAAAAAAACGGTTTAATCAAATAATCAACTTAAATCTTACACCCAAAGAGAAAACAAAAACCGTTAGTACAAACAAGTACATCATGCATTTGTAATAGAAGAAACGAAAAACCAAATCGCAGCAACGATGATTGCAAATTGGACTAAAGATCATGCAGATTTTGTATACAATTTTACAGGGGGATGGACCCACTTTTTCAAATGTTTGATAGTCTCTGAATTCGGTAGTGATGTAAAAATGTGGATTATGCGCTCAGTAAAAGCTTTTAACTACGAACTACATGCGAGTTAGAACGCTATTGTTGTTGAAACCAATAACACATTCCAGAATTTCGTAACGAAATCAAATAAATACGGTTGTCGTAAGAAAGTACATGGAAAACTATACTGCTCAATGAATGCTTGGAATCGAATTGAAAGTATTGAAAACGATATTTAAGTGTAAATCTGTATAATTTCAGTATCAGCATTTTATACCCTAACATTGTTTATTTACTTAAACTTTGGATGGCGAATTTGCGTGTCCTATTAGAGCCCAGTAATTCGGACAATAGTAATCACCTATGGCCAGCATGTCAAACGCTAGTTTGGAATATTTAATTTAAGAAATCGGTAGCTCTACTAATCAGTGTATTAAATCGTTTAACCAAACCAACTCTTATCTGTGAATTATCTGCAGAATATTATCGGAAGATTCCTGTCTGTGTGAAAATCGGAAATCATTTTCGCATTTTCCGGAAAAGACTTCAGTTCTCTTTTATATCATCTTCTCACTTCAGTTTTCTTTTGCGCCTTCTACCGACTAAAAATAGAATTCTCAAAGTGGAATTTGAGGTTTGGAAAGAGAAAAAACTTAGCCGGAATTACATCAGGTGAACGCAGTGTTTGTTCGATGATATCTGTTGAGTTTTTGGCCAGAAACTTATTCACTTTAGGGATCTTGCGAGTTGGTCCGTTATCATGGTGTAAAATGTATGAGGTTTCTTTCTACAAATGTTGACTTTTTGGATGGATTTTGCTCTTTCAAACGCTGCATAATGCTCAGATAATATTCTTTATTTACCGTCTGATCTTCTGGCGGGAATTCCAAGTGCATAACACCGCGATAATCAAACAGTGAACCTTATCTTTTAACGTGCTTTTTTCGGTTGAACTGGAGGGCACGATTCCGAACCTTGCTGACTGATTTGCAATACAAATACTAGTAAACTCATGTCTCATCACCGGTAATAATGCGTTTTATGAGTTTCGGTCGGAACTGACTCGTTCTATCATGTCTTCATCGAGCTTTATGCGCGACCGAGTTTTTAAAGAAAATCCAGTTGTTTAAACTTGTTCGGTTTGATTCGTGAGCCTGGGAAAGTTCAACGGCTATAGCTTTCAAACTTAAATGACAATGACGATGACCGACCAAAGCAGGACAAATCTTCTGCCACACCTAGATCGCTTTTAAATGCACTGTACCACTCGTTTGAACTTGCTTTTGATAAACTAGATTCCACTTGGAATATAAAATTCGAGACTTAGCGGCTAAAATAATTCAATTCCCTTTACTTTTTTTAGCAGAATATATAGTGTATAATCAAATGGTTTAGATCTGCTTTTTGAAAGGCGAGGCGTAAAATTTGTGAAAGTTTGGTGCACCAGAAACTTTTTCTGTAGCCTGGTGCAATTAGGATAGAAATCGGATCGAATAATATTTGCAACAGTTTTGTAGATTTAGTATTTGTTTTTACGTTACTTTTGCAATGATAGTAACAATAATTTCGAGGTTCATAGGTCAAAGTAGAAGAAAGTGTTCAAAATTTCGCATTTAGTTATAATAATTCATGCGAGTTTTCTTTGAAATCAGGCCATTCTATTGGATGTGGCTGCTGGTTTAAATTGAAGCTCCATAGATTTATATATGCTGTTCAATTCAGACAATTCCATAATATTTTTTAGTATAACTACACCTCAAGATCATAAATTTATTTGTGTAGGAGGTGTGAAAAGACACAGTCCGATTTTTCCTAAATATCTTTTTTAGGAATGAATACAGGAAGTAGTGACAGAAATTATGAACGGAAGAAGATCATTAATTTCTATATTCGTAAATTAATTTGTACGTGTTTTGCAGGAACGTAAGATCCGATTTCGTCCACTGTGTTCATATTATGTTGATGTGTGCAAAGTTTAAGCAAACTTCAGATCAGTAGGAAGTTTTAACATACTAAGACCTTTATATGCACTTGTAAGAGAAGTACAAGAAGCATGATCTGATTTCGGCTAAATATCGCACCCTTGTGCGTTGTTTGCACGAAGAGACTGGATTTATGGGCAGAGATCTCTTAGTTTTTGCACCATGATAATGTTAATGACAGTCTCACATTGCATTGGCTGTTTGTGAGTTTTTCGACAAAAATCCAATTGAAATCGCTCCACTACCACTATATTCGCCGGACTAGACGCCGTGTGTGTTGTTTTTTTTTAATTGAAAATATCGCTCCGAGGACTTTGTTTTGGATTGATTGAAAGCATTCTAAAGTCCATACCGCAAGGTGACCGTTTGACATTCTTCAAGAAATGGGGAGTAATTTAAGGGTGATGGAATAGTTTTGGACAATTATAATAAATGAAGATTTTCTGGAGATGTAAAATCTCGTCTAGTTTTTTAAATACAGCATACAGTTTTGAAGATGAAACAAATTTTATTTTAAAAATGGTTATGGTTGGCTTTAAATGTAGCCGAAAAGTAAAATAACAGAAAATTTGCTTTTACCAGAAGAATTTCACTTTCATTTGAAGCCTGCCTCACCTATTTACATACTAAATCTAAATCAAATTCTCTTGCATCCCATGAATGACATATTGGAGAGCTTCCCACATTCACTCAGCTTACATGCGTTCTATTTTTACAATCCCTCAAAGGGCCTCACTGTTTAACCACGATTTCGAAAAAACACAGTTTGAGAAGAATTTGCAAGACTTGTTGATGGGTTAGGTTAGGTTGGGTCAGCATGGCAGTCTGAATAGACAGACTCACTTAGACTGTGTAGTCCATTGTGATACCACGGAAACTAGAGATAAGGATGTCCCTAGTTTCCGCCGTTGAACCATCCTGATCGCCTCAAGAAGCTCTTAAGTTGGACAATATCTATATTGTCCAGATCTCCGAGGTCCCTAAAGGAACAAGAGCCCAGTGTTGATTCCCACCTAGTCGCCAGTGCGGGGCAATTGCAGAGAAGATGTTCTACAACTCCCGCACTAGTCTCTAGACACAGCTTTCAATCTCACTTCATGTCTTCCAATCAGACAGTGCCCCGTCATGACGGATACAAGCAATGAGACGTCGGGCCATGATAGCGACAGCAGTGTGTGTGAACGCTTTAGATTTAGGCGATGTCACATCTGTCTGGATTGATCGCAGCCCCGGACAGACGCCCACCTATTATTTGCCACTAAATATGCTCCATTTTGTAGTAGGAACTTGGAAGAGGCTAGAGGCATGCCCACGGACTCCAACTCGGCTGCAGTCTGTAAGGTTGTTCCTTGTCTTGCCAGCTCGTTTGCTCTGCAATTCCCTGGTAAATGTTGAAATACTGAGCCATCTCGTTAAGAGATCTGCGGCAATGTTGAGTTCAGGAAGACAGAATCCAGGGATCTAATGGCAGCTTGACTGTCAGAGAATATGTTAATCCCCACCGTGCTGAAGATGTGATATCTCAGCCATTCTGCCACTTCCTTAATGGCCAAAATTTCGGTCTGATAAACGCTACAGTGATCAGGTTACCTTCTTGGTATGTTTAGCCCCAGGTCTCTGGAGTAGACCCCGAAACCTACCTGATAATTTAATTTTGAACGGTCAGAGTAGAAGTCGACATACAGTCTTATACCAGGAATTCTACATTTGTTGATAACTCGACTACGTTCGTCTGCCACATCGATGTGACCGCCGCTCAAATAATGATAGGTGGCCGTATGCGGGATAGAACCTGCCATCATGTGAACGGTGGTCTCATATACTAACCATTGCGCTACGGTTGATCATTTATTAATATAGTAAATTCTAATTAGATCTGACTTTGTAGGTTTTTAAGCACTTTTTATCTATCAACATTGCATAGGGACTCAGATATTATGTCTTTTTAAGGGAGTGTTGGTTTCTCTATTTCTCGGGTTCATTACAATGATCTCTTTTCTTGGGCATTTCATTCATTCGCACATTATGAGCGAACCAAGGCAACAGCTATATTTTAATGCGATAAATTAAACTGTTAACGTTTATCTCACATAGCTCATGATTTTTTTTTTTTGCAAATACCCATATTCGCCGTTTGTGTACATTTAGACTTCACCGATAAATCATAGAACAACGTCGTCAAAACTCATGCATTTTGATTCCAAACTTTTACTTTTAGCAAGATATAGTTTTTCAAATACTTTCTCCATAAAACAAGGGCAAGATTAAAAAAATAAAGGTGAATGCCATCAACTCAACTTAAATGTTATAATTTTGCATTTTGATTAGAGTAAAAAGAACGATCCAAAACGCAGTTTATCATAAATAACAATGAGAAAAATAAAGAAACTTTAACCGGAAATGCAAAAAAAAGTGCAACCCAATGCAGAAAAAATAAGAAGGAAACAGCATTTTCAACGGGTACTGAAATAGCAAATGAAATTGAAACAATTCCGAACAGAAAACTTTATAACAAACAACAGAATGTTTCATTTTTTTCGTAAATTCGGTTTGTGGTTTTACAAAGTGTAGAGAAAGAAATGGATATCGTATTGTTTTTGTTTTGGTTTTAGGTTTTGGTTTCTTTCAATAAATCTCACTTTAGTTTTGGGATTACTATCGTTATCGTTATTATTAAGCCTATGAATGCGACTAATTGTATTCGCAGTGGAATTGGAAGTTGTTCCTACTTGTATGGTAACACCTCCACCGGGTGGTGTTGGAGCATGTAAGATTTTTTGTAGTCGTATCACCTAAAGAAAAAAAAACAAACAAACAAACAAATTGGAAAAAGAAAGAAAGAAACGAAAATATATAGAAATAAGAAGATGAAGAAGACGAAACATAATATATACAACAAAATTTTCGGGACAAGTCCAGAGACAGACAGAAGGATACAAAAATCAGTAAAAAAGAAACAAGAACAGTTGGGGGATTAGAAGGAAAAATATATTTACAAAAGAATTTAGGCATTAAAAAAGGGACGCGCCATAAAGAGAGAGAGAAAAAAATAAACAAGGAAATAGAGTACAAAGAAAGTTTAGAAGATTTAAAATGTTAGGTTAAGAAAGAGGACACTTTTAACAAAAGTTTAACGTGGTTGTAATTTTATGAAGTAATTGATTAGTGAAATAAATCTTAGTAGGGAATTTTGAAAAAAAAAACAATTCCTATTGTTATTGATTTCTGATTAGTTTAACAACATTGTGAGTTTTTTGTTAATTGAATTTTATTAATTTAGATGATTTGCTTCTTTTTCAAGGACAAAATAACTGCTCTCAGCTAATAATTAAAATAATTTAGATTTTTACGAAAACAAATTATTTATTTTTTTTTTTTTTTTGCCTTTAATTTTGTTCAAGGTCATTCTAGATATTAAAAACTAGCCTGATTATTTTATTACTTCTCATAAAGGCTAGAAAACTAAATATTATGTAGAAAAATGTGGAACAGAGTACCACAGCTGCATTTATTTGGTTTAAATAGCTGATATTTATCGAATGCTTTTGGTATGGCAAGAAATACAAGGGCGGCCCCAAAACTAGACGACCGGATGTATAGATAGTGCCGATAATTTGAAAAAAAAAAAAATAAATAAATAAATGTGTATGTTTTGGTGAAAAGTGGCATCATTACAAAACATATGTTTTCAGTTTCAAGGCGCCTCGTTGTTTATTATTTTTATTTGAGCCATCGAAAGTAAACGATTTCAGTAAATTTGTAAACATGGATTTATGTAATTCAATAGTTTCCATTCAAAAGGTTTCAGTTCAACCAATATTACAGCCGAGTTAGATTCTACTCTGGGAGAGTTTGCTGCCCCTTCGTTTACGATTGTAAAATATTTTGTTGCAGAGTTTAAACGTGGCCGTACGAACTGCCAAGGCGAACACCGTAGTGGTCGACCAATCGAGATGTCCACTCTAGACACGGTTAAGAAAATTCACAAAATAGTATTGGATGATCGTCGGCTAAAGGTGTGTGAGTTAACTGAAATGATAGGCGTTTCAAAGAGTGTTATAGATTTAAAGATAAGAAAGCTGTGCGTAAGATGGGCGCCGCACTTGCTTTCAATAGAGCAAAAACAGCGTCGTGAAAATATTTCAGTACATGTGTTTGGCGATGTTTCGCCACAATAAAGCTGAATTTTTGCGTCGATTTATAACCATGGATGAGAAATGGGTCCACTACTTCACAAAAGAGACAAAGGAACAATCAAAGCAGCGGACTGGAATGGGAGAATCGTGCCCCAAAAGGACGTGGCAAATAATTCCAAACTAGAAGTTGTGACTATTAGAGGGTGTTTAGTTGGATGCTGTACCGATTTTTGTTGATTTTACCACATTTTCCAAGAAAATTGCAATTGAAATTGAAAAAAATTCGCATTTACATTAAATTTTCCTCATATTTGCATATCTAAAGCCTTTAAATTAGACAAAATACCCTATTCAGTTCGATACTTCCAATAAAAGCAAATCACTGCTTATTTTTCAAACTGAACTGTTTTGCGGAAAAATTAACGCTTTGACTGTTATGAAATTGCACACGTTCAGTCATTCAAACTATTTTACATGTGGTGTTTTAAATTAATTTTTTAATTTTAATTAATTTCCATTTCAATTTCGAAAAATTTTGAATTTCAGAGAAATTAAATTTTTTGTTACCCTTTTGTTTAGTTTCTTAAACCGCTACCATAGTGGTCGAATCACTTAAGCTTAAAGGCAGATTAATTTCGAAATTGGGTAAATTAGACGGTATCTCGTAAATTAGACTAGATTAATTTCTACAGATTAATTTCGAAATTGGGCAAAAACGGTCGGCCATCACAGAGGCCGAATCGCTTGAGCTGAGAGGTGGATAAATTTCGAAATTGGGCAAATTAGACGGTATCTCATGAATTACACTAGCAGTGCAATATACATTTTATAAGACAAGTAGAGATGTGCGATTAATCGGTTAATCAAACTTGTTGATTAATTCATATTTCGGTAGATGAGTTAATCGATTAACCGAAAGTTCTGATTACTCAGGTTTATGATTTAATCGACCTGATAGGAAAAAATTTTCCTTTACAAGTATTAAGCTTTTCCCTTGAAAAATGGAAAATTTCCTTCATTTTTGTGCAGTTGTACAATTTCCATTCCTGTAGTTTAGTAAAGCACTGGAATGAAATATATCAACTCCTATATATAGTTCTTTTAAATAATCGATCTACGGGGGCTACCCAATATTTTATCGAGCTAAAAGGAGAATATATTAAAAAATAAAGACAATTTTTCGCAACTTTTTGTGTTTTCTTTGTTAGATCAGCTAGTTTTGGTATCGCTCTCGTAATTAGGGGTTATTAAAAATTGAAGGATAAAAGAGAGTTTCTTATATATCAATTTATCAGACTATGAGTCTGTACGGCGTTCCCTACATTATGGACCGCAGATGGCAGAGCTAAGCGAAATCGTTCCATTAGGGAAAATATCTGTTCCTGTAATCGCTGAACACAAATTTCAAATAATGGTCATTTTATTATTTTTGTTATTTTTGCCTTAATTTAAGGCCACATATGGCGCCAGTTATTAGACAAAGGACCGATTCCGATTCATATAAAATGTAATAAGCCGTAAAACTTGTGACGATGGTCATTGCAAAATACTAAAGAAGTATGAATTTTCTCTGGAAATATCTGACAACATCGATATATTATGTGTGAGAAGAGCGCGTTCTTGATTCAGTCACCTTTTTGATGATGAATCGATAATCGTTCGAGGCCTTACGGCCTTACGTATACAATCGAAGAAAATAGTATAACTTGAACGGTTACACTTTGGAAATTCCGTTGACATATGATTAATAATAATTCAATTGCCTAGCATACGGATGATCAATAGCAATACAATTGCACTGACATATTACTTATACGTACATCGTCGAGCTTTAGAATGTGGTGAAAGCAAATCATCTAAATTGCCGTACATTTCATATACGAGTACTTCGAATGACCTGTGAATTTTATATTTATTGTTTACTAATTTCCTAAATGTTATACAAAAATTACAACTGTGCATACTTTTCTACATGTATTTGCAAACAAACAAAATTATCTAATAAACGCTGAATATATTCAATTTAAAAGTAATTTACAAAAATGTCATGGCAAATTGCGATATTAATTCAATTATCCTCTTTACTCTTTTCGCTGTATGCAATTTAGGTTTTTACACGTGTACTTTTATCACACCGGATATTGTTAGTTGCAAACGAGGAGGAATTCTTTACGTTACAGTACAAAATTTGTTATTTGCACAAGTTGAGATACTGATGACAGGATGCATTTTTTCATACTAAATATTTATCAAAATAGGTAATTTTTATTGTAGAGAACAAAACTGTTTTAGTGTAAGAAAATTAACTTTAGTTTTAGTCATTTCTTTTTTATGTTTTATCAAAGAAATTTGTTAATTAGAATGGGTGGGAGGGAGGAAAAAACGTCACCAACACTTACCGCATCCTGGAATAAATATTACAACATTGACAACAAATTAACCCATAAGGAAAACGAAAAACAGGTAGAAGGTAGAGAAAAGAAATAAAATAGAAACGATTATAGAAAATGTAATAAAAAGCAAAATGGTCACATAAAGTCAAAGCGAAATTTTGGTGTTAAGGCGGGATTAAGAAAGCAAACAAAGTCACAGGAGAGATCAGAGAAAAAGCAAAGCCAATTTGTTGTATAAATGAAGGACAGAAACAAAAAAAGAAAATGGAGATGGAAAAAAATTAAAAAAAGAACTCAATTAATAATAAGCTAATAGTTTCGTTTTTAGACAGTTTTTAGAATTTGATTTAAGAGTGGTTAGTTATGATCGTATGATCGTATCGTATTTTCGAAACTCTCAAATTTTAAGTGCATGCAAATAATACAAATGCGAGAGAACTTTGCTAATTTATCGGTAACTGATTGCAAATTTGCACTATAAACTACAAATTCAAATAATGCTTTAAGGTATTTGTGTAAGCAAACTTTAAAGCAGCTTTTGCAATAATAATTTTTAAATATTTTATATATGTTAATTATATATTTTCACAAAACTGTTCGTTTTTGTATGGAAGTTTATACATTTGGCCTGATTGCAAAAGGAAAATGCATGCTAGCTTACCTTTCTGGTCCCCTTTTCCAGCTGGCCATCGCCGCCACTGGTGCTGCCGCGACCGCCACCGCCACCCGACGAGGGAAATGAACCGGTGGCTATGTTTGAGAATGGTACCGGCTCGGAAAATTTGATGGTGTGCAACAGCTGCATGACCACATTTGAGACATTGCGGAATGACAGCTTCCGACGAGAACCAATGGCCGAGCGGACTCCCAATGTATTTAACATAAGAGGCTGGAATTGAAAACAATTTCAATAATTTATATCTTAGGGGCAAACTATGACAATCCCTCCCTCCTTACCTTACGCCTGTGTGGTGGTGGTACTATGAAATATGTATCTACTCCATGATCTCTTAAGTAGGAGGACCTTTGATCGCCATGTCCTGCTTCTACCTCATATTCACCCGATAATGCATCTAATGTCGATCGGGTAACATGTACACGTCCGGGTTCACCACCCGACTCCATATGATTGGCCAGTGTCACATCATTGGACCAAACATCAAATTGCCATTTACGTAAACCTAAGACGCCGCATAGGACACGTCCAGTATGAATGCCCACGCGCATGTTTAACATGACATCGGTGGCTTCAACCACGGATCTAGGAAGAAATGTAATAAATTATATATGTAAAGCATAACTAAACTTTAGTAACACAGGTCTGCAGAAGAAGATATTTGGAGAATTGATTACATATCTCATATGGCATTATGTGAAAATTTGCCCCTTAGCTAAGAGACTTCAACCCAAAAGAAAGGAGGCCTCAGATTTTTATCAAATTTAGGCAATTTGCTAATAATATCCAAAGGTAATAGTTATTTTTTGCGATGGTTGTGACTTTTTAAATATATTGTGCTGGTATATACTCGTATATTCAAATATATTGGCAATTGGACCAAGACCTTTCTGCGCGAGAAGTCGCAGGGAAACTGAAAGTGTCGCAAATGACAGTTGAGAACTACTTGAATCAGCTAGGATTCATAAAAAAACATGAAATAATCACTTGCGATTTGTTGTTTTAATGTATTTAAATTGATCCATTTTTACAGCGATTTATTACTGGGAATAAAAAATTGATTCTTTACAAAAATTTCAACTGAGAGAGATCTTGTTGTATGCAAGATTAACGCGTTTATACTTCATCAAAGGGTGAACTGCATCAAAAAGGTATTGTGTTGCCATTTTTTGCGATTTTGATTGAGTAGTTTACTTCAAATTTTCCAACACGACAACGCTAGGCTTCACACATCTTTATTGACTCTAAAAATACAGGATGACGCACAAAACGTGCTACTATCAACTACCAATGGAAGCCGTTATTTAAAGATGCTAAGGAAGTTTTTTTTTACCCAGAACTGTGCCAAAGACGTATCCGTTTAAACAACATTTGGTTCCAGCAAGATGGACCAACTGCTTGCATCGACCGGTTATGGCGGAGTTGCAGCGAAAATTCCCAAACAAATTAATATGCAGAAACTCCACTTTCCGCTGTCTCACAAGGCTACCTGACCTGACTTCACCAGACTTTCTTTTATGTTGTTACGTCAAGCAAGATGGTTGCAAAACGAAACTAAGGAATTTGACTGAATTGAAGCAGTCCATTAAAACAATAATTGAGGTGATTCTGACTTCAATCCATCACGCCGCAAATGAATAATTTTTATGCGTGAATGAGCATAGAGGTCATTTACGATCTATAATATTCAAAACCAATTAGTTATATAAAATGGAATTAGCTTTTCTATGCAATAAAATAGATAAATAGATGAAATACATTGATAAAAAAAATAATTTGGATTTCTCATTGTATTGCAATTGTTGCGCCACCCTGTATACTTGAGCTAACATGTGTGCAATAGGTGATAGGTGATGCCACATCCATGATATATGCCTGGTTTGCCACATTTGGATTTTCCTTTTTCCGTTGTCTAAATATTTTTTGAATGAAAAAATCCTTGAATACGAATAAGGACATACAAATCCATTGGTTCCAGTATTTTGCTGGCAAGAATCAGTCATTCTTTCTACCTGGTACTAAAAAGTCTAAACGATGGCAGAAGGTCGTTGGAAAAAGGTCACTTAAATTGTGCACTAAAATTAATTATTATTATTATTAATTAAAAAACTTAAACTTGCTTAAAGTTAAAAAAGAATTAAAAGAATTAAACAAATTTTTGCTCAAAATGTCTAAAACTCAAAAAATCTAAAATACCAGAAATCTTCCGTAATCTGCAGGCACAGATGTGACAAAAATTTATTTTTTTTTGGGTAGTCTAAAAATTATAAAAAAATTGTCTTATTCCTCACTATATTGTGAATAGGATTTTATTTTGATTTTTTTCAAATGTTGGCTTTTGTGTTTATAATTTTGCATAATATTTACATCGACAAGATGGTATCTAAGATGACATCCTATGCAAATAGTCAGGCTATATCCCAGACGAAAGAAAGAAGTGATAATGATACAACCTTTAACATTTGCAGCGCTTGTCCTTGCTGACGATGTAAACATCACCTATTGAAAAAGCAAGATGTTACTGCAGTCATCGCAAACATTGGTAATGAATCAGAAATAATGGGTACATCTTATTGAAATAGTCAAACCATATTCCAGGCGAAAGAAAGAAGTGATAATGATAGAACCTTTAGTATTTGCAGCGCTTGCCCTTGCTAACGATATAAACATCATCTATTGCAAAAGCAAGATGTTACTGCAGTCATCACAAACATTGGGAATGGGTAAGAAATAATGGATATTGTGCAAACCAAGGAAAATGATATTTGTTTTGCAACACAACAGCTGCAGTAAAACAAATAACATTTTAACTTAGCGTTGCAAGGAATTATATGAATTTATTATCAATCGCAATTGGCATATGTTTTCGATGCTACGGCAAGCACGGATGATTTATTCAATATTATTTTCCAATTAGGCTTATTTAATAATTTCTGAAAGAAACTGCAATGTAGGTCGTAAAACATTGACAATAGCGAAACATTTTTTTTTTTTTTTTTGAACAAATTTAGTTTTGTAACCTAAAAATGTATTCCTGTTTGTTCCAGGATTCTAGAGATCTGGCTGTTATCAGACTAATGTCTGGTACCTCCTTGATATATCAGTGGTCACAACCCATAACAGCCTAAGTCTGTTTTTTAATATTTTCAGCACTTCAGTTTTGAATCTTCACTGAAAATCAGGAAAATGTGTTTTTTGGAAAACTTTGCTACAGATTCCAAGGAAACGAATTTCTTTACTTAGTTGTTAACAAAAAATAGTTGTTTATCCTCGCAGTCAAAAGATATTATCAAAAAAGACACTTAGGCTCTTATGAATTGTTGAACGAAAGAAAGTCAAAAAGTTCAAGTTGAGTTAGGCTATTATTCCAGATTAAATAAAAAACTTTAAGTTTGGAGAAAGAGCTTAACTCAATAACTTCGCATAAGATTTTATGCCGAAGTAGATCAAAACCGAGCTGAACGGCCCATCTGTGCCTGCGTTTGCGGATTTTTATGATTGGGTGGGTTAATTTAAACGTCTTCGTATATCCACTGATACGCCAGAAATTATCGATAAAAGCCAAGATTGTTTTTGATCGGTTGACAGGCATATTGGTAAGAAAACTCGTCAATGATGCCGCCTTAGATGTCTCCGCTACCTTTAGCCATTTCTTACAAGTGCAGGTACTGGACCATTTTTGTATTTGCTTGTATTTTTGGTTATAGTAGACCTGTGTATTACAATTTTCGTATTACTTACGCTATAGCATCTATCATATCTAAACCCATTTCAACTGTACATTTGGCATGGTCTTTCCGCGGTTCCGGCAGACCCGATACACAATAATAACAATCACCTAAGATTTTAATGCGCAAACAATGGTTGTCCTGTAATGGAAATGAAATAAAATGTGTTTTTTATATTATATATACCAGTATATATGTTATATATTTTATATTTTATATTATATGTTATATTGGAAATGTAGTGAAAAATTGGTAAATTTGTAACGAATATCAACACAAGAAACGGTAGAGTTGCTTTCTGTTGATTATGCTCGTACACATTTACGTATTTTAAAAAAAATTGTTATAATATTTCAGCCATGTGTAAGCTAGCGTGCTAAATATGAAAAAGGAACTTCAAAAATTTTCAAATACCGCTATTCAAGATATTGATGAATTTGTTGCCCTGTAAAAGAAGTTGATAATTATTACAAAATATCTCGGGTTTTAATTGGCTGATATCAAAATACCGAGTATCAGTAATTGAATAACATTTTAGTTTATAAGTTTAAGCTGTATTGATGATTTTACTGACAGGTTTTGAACGAATTTTATGTAAGTTTTAGGCCAATTGAGTCCAAACAATTTAGCTTTAGCTGGAGCTGACAAATTCAAATTACTTTGGGGAGGTGGAAGACATTCTCAGGTAAACTTACACTGGACTCACTGGAAATAGCTTCCACTATTGTCAAAAGTTCTTTTCAAAAATCTTTATTTATTCGCTCTGATCTATTTTATCGTTTTCAAAGTATCCCCGGTCCTAGATGTTCTCGGGCGACCGTTTGCTTGTGGTTTAAATGTTGAACCGGTCTCTTCAAAACGCTTTACCCACATTTTAATTAAATTAATTAGCTTCACTAATTCGCCGTAGTCCATATTCAGCACAATATAGTCGCCTAGTAGCAATATATGAACGAGAGTTCTCGTAAAATGCGCGCACGCAAAATGCGCGACGCTTCCCGTCGAAGTGATTCATAGCGACTAAAACTCCATGAGCCCGCCAACCCAACGATGTAGGCGCCCCCCCCGCCCGCGCCTTTTCTACCCCGCAAAAAAAGATGATGCAATATGCACGTTCTATTGCGCCACCCTGTATATTGGCATTTGGTTAAACTACCATGTCTATGCAGGATGTTTTAACTGTGTCGTCACATCTTGCATATTCAAAGTACTCGTATGATACGTCAAATATTGGTAATTTGTTCGGTAATACTTTGAATTCATTTTCATTAAGTAATTTCTAAAAATTAACTTTTAATCTGCTACCATTTGTGATTCTTGCGTAGGTTGACGATTTAAACATCATTAACCGAAAAGAGTAGGATGCTACTGCAGTCATCTCAAACATTGGAAGTAAATAAATACAAATGCTGGACGGTAAATCAAGAAAAACAGCCTTTCATATCTTTCAGAGAGTAACAATTTTTGCTGTGTCTGATGCTCGTCAGTAATCGAAGAGTCTATCAAATGCTTCCCAAACTGTGTAGACCGAAATCGTCGTCAAACTGGAGGTTCCGTTGAGTGAGATTAAAAACAGAATATCTGTAAGCTTACTGAATGTGGGAAGCTTTCCGATATCTCATTCCTAGGATGCAAGGAATTTTGTTTTTTTTTAACTTTAAGTGATTCCTTTCTGCGCTGAAGTTTTGCCTCAGTTGATGAATTGACTAGAAAGTGTTTAATGGATAATTCATAGGTTATTCGATTACCGTTTACTTGGTATGATTTTTTTTTAAATCGGCCATCGGAAATCGAAGATATTTGTTGCTAATTATTAATATCCTTTCTTATTGCAAAAAGTAGATAATGATTGTTATCTATTTTAATTAATATCTCGAAAACTACTTTACTTGTTTTTTCTTTCATATTAGTATTCATTTTTACGTTTAGCGTGCGGATTTACATAAGAAATGACTGTTAATTGTTGTAACTAAAAAAGCTTTAAACCTGTGATATCATTATATGTAAAATTTTCTTATTTTTATAAATTTTTACTTACATGCGCTAATTGATCAAATCTCCCGAAGAGCTCATTCAACAGTCTTACCAATTCCTGTGCACTACACTGAGTGGACAACACCGTAAATCCAACAATATCGGCAAATAAAATGCTGAAATAGAAGAATTAATAAGAATGCAATAGAT
>JAHXMU010035947.1:0-26058 GCA_019455685.1 Philornis downsi | reverse complement strand
TTGGTATATAATTATCATATGTTAATTATAAAGGGTATTTAGCATTTGCTTAATGAATTGTGTTTATTTTCCAGGTTTATTGTTAGCGATGTTGTGGCATCTTTAAATTTTTTTTTGAAGGGAACTGCTTCAACCAAATGTCATAAATGTGTATGTGATGCGTGTGTGTTATTTTTGCTGTTTTGAGCACAGTGGCGGGGTTCCAGATTCCTTTTGGTATTAGTGTTGCCTTTCTTATTAGACGCCTAAGGCCAAGTTATGCATTTTCTGTTATTTTTATGGTGAGGGTCGCTCTGGAGTCCACTTTATCAGACATTAGAGATGTGAATAATCAATTCTTTTGTATAGTCGATACTACTCAATTGGTTCTCAATGTTGTCTCGTGGAAGAACTTTTTATTTGAAGACGAACAGAAGCAATGTTCCACGTACACATATGGTCAAAACAATAAGTACACCCTATATATTTTTTTAAAGCTCATAGACGAACATTTATTTCTGCTGGTATTTCATACCAAGTTTTTTGAACAAAATTATATAACTGATGTTTATGTTTAAGAACATCTTTTTCAATTATTTGTTTCAACTCTCCGAAAAGATTTTGGATTTTACTTAAGTCCGGAGATTGACTTGGCCAGTCAAGAAGGGCAACATTATTATCTTGGAACTACATAGTTTCGGTAATTCGTTTTTTTTTCATCGCTCCACAAAATGTTTCGCCATTTTTTTCACCGTCTTCTCCGGACCAATTGAAATGACTTCTTGGAAACGCCAATCTAGCTTTCAATTTTTTTCGTCTAAACAAAGGAACTCTTCTGGCTACCCGTCCTTGTAAATATGCTTCTTGTAGTCTACGACGAACCGTTCGCGATGAAATTACATTTCCAACTTCTGCTGAAATCGATCTTGAAGACACAAACGGGTCCTTCTTCACAAGTGTTACAAAACGGATATCTGTTGTTTTTGAAGTTTTTTTTGGGTCTTCCGCGAGTTTCGATGGGTTTTTTAGACTCTAAAGCATAGCGAGCGATTCATAGTTTCTGCTATAGAACGAAGACTTTGGCCACTTTCTCTTAGTCTTGAAACAATTATTCTCTCCTCCGGAGAACGACTTTTTCGAATAATGTCTGCTTTTTTTACTATATATTTTGTTATGAATAAAGATAAAGACAGTAAAATAAAAATAGCCTTTCCAAAAGGACTACAGCAGAGTGCGAATTGAGCAATGTATTGATTATTTTGACCAAGTACTGAAATCACACCTGAACAAAACTCACAATGAAAACAACGGGGAAGTCCCAGTTTTGTTTTTACATTTACCAATTTAAAGTTATTTAAATAAAAAAGAGTTGCCATGTTTATTTTCCGTTAAAATAACTAAAATTAAACATAAAGCAACAATAAGCAGGTGTACTTATTTTTTCGACCATATATGTATGTCCAAACTTCCCGAGTTAATGACTAACACACCTGGAACTTATGATGTGGCCTAACTTCCTTATTTCTAATTTGATCTGGGCAGACGTCATTGCGAACGGTATCGACGTTTATCAATTAGTTTTGTGCTAACTTTTACTTTTTTTTATAAATTGATTATTACCTCCATAAAGCGTATTTACATCTATAGCTTCCCTACCGCTATATTCGTAGAGAGGTCCTTTCACAACAAAACGACATCTATCCTTCACCGATGCCTCTTTAAAGGCATCACATTACGATACCCAAATTGAAAAATTATTAAAAAACGAAACGATATATACACGTTTGATGGGCGTTTCCAAAAATGCTTGTGTAGTCCAGGTTCCAATTAAAAGAAATTAGAAAGTCCATATCATTTTTAATCAACCGTGTTGTAAGCGCAACAATCGTTCGCAGAATCGCGGTTTCGAGCCCCACACAACTAGTTATCTTTCTTTGAGATGCGGTCACATCGATGGGCGGAAGCTCTTGGTGGTCAGCCGGCGTAAGAGGTTCTTAAATTGACGTTGGTCCTGTCTAGTGATTCTAAATGTAGACTGCGTGCATGTTTACAGGGCGTAATTATATTTCAAAAATTTTATTTTTTACGTTTTGGAAATTCGTGAGCTGAATGTTTGCTTATTTTTAGAAGTTTTCGAATTCAGCACATATTTTTACTATCCTGCTATATTTTCTTCCGCATTTCAAAAAATGTAAACATTTTTTTAATTTTTGTGTTTGTAATATCTTATCCGATTATCTTATATTTCCAGATTATATACCGATTAACTTCTAACTTCTGTATTAGTCTTTTTTTCATACTTTTTTTTTTGTCTTTAATGATCATAATTTCATATTATATTTTTATAAGTTTTATATTTAATTTTTATTACGTGTTTTTTTTTTTAACTTATTATATGGAGCAGATTCAATTTAACAGATGAATTGTTGCATGTTGTAATTTACTTATAATTGGCCGTAAGGCTTTAAATTACAAACCAGAAATAAATAAATAAATAAAAAATATATTAAAGCTATTATGAATATACTTCTGTCTTCTGTTCAGTTAAATTTTGTACACATTAAGTGTTTACTAAAGTGGATTCAGAATGAAGATGGGCGGCATTATCACGAACTTACTTTTAACTCCCGAACAATTGGCCGGTGTTCACAGATATAATAATCCGTTTGTTAATCCCAATTGGTAGGCTGCAATAACTTAAATTTTTGCTGGCTGTATTAATCAGCCGTGCTTGATAAATTCCGAAGATTACAAGTTATCTATTTAATGCATATATTCCAAAGTGCCCCAAGCAGTTGCACTAAATTCAGCCAAATTTGGCAGTCATGCGTTTGAAAAACTTAGTTCTGGGAATAAATAAGAAAAATTGTACCTTTCACAAAATTAACTTATTGTAAATACTGTGAGTTGTTCTGGTTTATAATATTCAGTAGAACTTAAAACAAAGAAAAAAATTCGACAGTGTATCTACGCTCTTTCTGATACCTCTCATACGAATTATACAATCAAATGTTATAATGAAAATAGATCTAAGTGGGGTCAAGACAAATCAGTGTCCAATCGTTATTGTTATATCATGTAATTTTACTCATTTACTATACCAAAATTCAATGTAGTTCACTAATTATAGCAGTTTTCCAAAATATCGGTTTTATGTAATCTCTAAATATTGATATAATCACGAGCATGTTTTCTGTTATTATTGTTGGAGTTCTTAAGGAACGTGTTGTCGTCTAAGCGCTGTTCTAAAATCTAGTATCCTTCGAAAATGATAACAAATTCCCATAATGGCGATTTTTTGAAAAACACTTATTATTTCATTTTGAGCTAAGGAGTTTTAACTTAACAAACAACACTATATTCCATATACCTTACATAGCTCGTTCGATTGCACTAAATTGAGCACAGTTTAGTAAGCCTCAGTCGTGCAGTAAACTTAATCGTGCGAATCATTGGGTGCCATACATGCAAATTTGGAAAAATCGAGGTTCCATTATAAGCCTACAGTTTTATATTTCAGTAAGTTATAATTTTGTTTCTTTCCAGAAAATATTGTTTGCTCGTGAAAAAATTTAATGGCACTGCCACTTTAGTACCAGTCTTTAGAGCTTAATGCTAGAATGCACTGAGCGTTCGCGAAACGTACACTACTACACTAGTTTTGTCGCTGCGAAACCGCATTGGCTTGTGTAACTTTTTTTTAATGCATGGCAAATAACCAAAATTTCAGAGTGATATTTTTCCTATTTGAACTTTGCAACACGCATGCAACATGTTTGAACAAACTTTACACAACCATTATCTCGATAAAGTTAACATAATAACGAATAAACACTTTCAACCGAATACAACATTAGTCGAGTGCGAACCTTTAAGTGAAATGGGTGGATGCGACCCGAGTAGCGCTGCAAGCCAGTGAAATATGAAATATGTGGTTATCATTTAGCTAGGAATTAGTGAAAATTGCCGAAAGCGATTGTTTCAAAAGTGAATGAATAAGAAAATAAACCATAAATGGTGCGAAAAATTAAAATGTAATTATAAAAAACAGTTGATAAATGCAAAAAATACTAAGAAAATAACTAAATGTAAATTATTAAAATATTTCAACGTCTTGTGGGAACTAAAGAGTGATCTTGTCTAACGTGTTTTACTACGTGTGCTATTTTACCAAACAGACTAGAGGAGTCGTATCGGGCAAGTAGCTAGCTCTCTATGCTGCTGATTCCCCTGTTGGTATGTACAAGCTAACAGATAGTATGGCGTATAATATGATGTTTTGTCAAAATGACTGAGTTTTCCATTTTCATTGGGGAGCTATTGTTGATATTTACTACAACACCATCACCACGAACGACGTCTAATGTTATGCTAAAAATGTCTATCATCAAACGTCACTTTAATAATCTGTCCACCTTGCTGTTTCTTCAGATTATTGACAAAACTGCCAAATGCGTCATTAGTATTAGGCAGCGCAACTTAACAGTAAGGCGACAGCAGCAGCAGGAGAAACACTTGATCTTATTTAAGCCGCCTTGGCTGGCACCACAAGTGTCTTTGTTAATGTGTTTTCTTAAGCATTTTTTTTTTGTCGTGCCTGCTGTTGTTTTTGTTCTTGTGAAAATTGTATCCGTTTAAACGAATCTTGTGGAAATTTTGCGTTTGTGTATGCGATAATTTGTCTTGCTCTATTCCTCTCCATTCGCGCCTTTCCCCTATGAACCGCCATCACCAGCTCTTTAACTTAAGGTTAGAGAAAATGGAAAGTGTTTAAAGTTTTATGGTTAAATTTCCAACTGGACAAGTGCTGCTGAGGTGCGCTGCCGCTACTGTTGTTGCCAATCGTTTGCCACTGTTGGCTTTAAACGTTGGCAGCCTGTTTATTTGCTGTTACCGTTGTCGTTTTTTTTTTCAATTTCAATGAAAGCTCATAATTGTCATGATCACAAAGACAACAACAACAGCACCTACATCAGCAACAACTGAAGAAGGTGCGAAATGAAAGTAGTCACTGACAGAAAATCAAAAGAGAGTTTGTGTTTGTTAGTTTATTTTTTCATCAATATTTCTCCTGCAATTAGTTCGGCCTGTTAACACTTAACAAGTAATTTTTTTCCTTTCATTAAATCTCGATTTAAAGAAAAGAGTATAGTAAAAAGAAAAAACTTATTCAGAGAAGTTTGAGATTTCACCTACTGCTTAATTGAAATTAAAATAAAATTTTATACAGATTGGCATAGAAAATGACACTAGTTCGCTAAAAAGTTTTACATGGTTAATTTGTTTTAACTTACACATGTCATGGAAAGTCAGTGACGGTTATGTTTACAATTTAACGACGGAAGTCTTTTTCCAATACTCTTTTTTTTTTTCATGTGAAAACTTTTTTCTTCAATAGCTTCCCTATAAAAATAGTATTTCCTAAGGCAAATATCTGTATGAACAGTTACTTCTGAGGCAGCTTCCTATAAGAGTTAAAAAACCTTCTAAAACGTTTCGTAATCACGGGAGGTATATTTTCCATGTGAAAATTCTCTACTCAACATTCGAACAGCCACTTTAAAGCAATATCCTATAGGAAATCTGTCTGAAAAGTGGCATATTCCTATATGACAAATGTCCCGTAGAGTACTTTTCCATTTGCGGGACTTCTAACACCATATACCGGATTTCTAACTGTATCATATGAAAATTGTTTTTTAAGCCACTTTTCTTTGTGAAAATTACACTAACTAGTTCACTAAAAAGTGTCCTATAAGCCGCTTTTCTGCATGAAAAATGTCTAATAAGGCGCTTTTGCGTATGTAATACGTCTTTTGTGAATCTTTTCTATATGAAAATAATATTCGAATGTAATTTTCTGTATGAAAAATGTCTTCTATAGCTTTATTTTGAAGCACTTTCTCAGTCGTGTTCGTGATCTAAGGCTAAAGTGTCCTTTAAGGCACTCTGCCATATGAAATGTCTTCTAAGACACGCTTCCAAACTAAGGCATCCTACCATATGAAAAGTATTTTCTAAGGAAATTTTCTATGCGAAAAACCTCTTCCATGGCACCTCTCTGTATGAAGAGCGTTTTCCAAAGCATTTCTCTATTTCAAAAGCTTCTTCTCTGCAGCGCTTTTCTATTTCCACTTTCCAAATAGATACTAGCAGCGGAGGAAAACTATCAGCATATTATTGATTCGAGAGTCTTTTTAAAGAAGCTTGAACGCAGTAAAAAGGATTTTTATGCGATATGCGACAACGACGGAATCATAGGTACACCACTACACTCCTGAATTGAATCATTAGCTCCCTGAGGGGAAAGGACGCGATGAAAGCTGGGCAAAGCAACTAAAAAACGCATGGCGCATGGTTTCTATTCATTGACTAAATTGAAAAGGAAAATCATTGAATAGTGAATATCTTGAGATCGTTTGAAGGAAGAAATCAGGAAAAATTGTTCCTTTCCTCGAAACAATGTGTAATTGAATTGCAAACTCAATGACTACAGTGTTGCGCAAAATAAAAGCAACAAAATGTACTCCAGACTATAAATACATAATTTTCATAAAAACCAAACATTTAAAACAAAGCTTACTATTTATTTTCACAGAGGTATTATTAAGGTATAAAACCAATACATTACAACAACAACAACAATTGCGTTTAAAAGAAATATGAAAAAATGTACAGCAGAGTCGGAATTCACTTGCGCAAAACTATAGCAACAAAGTAGAGAAAGAAGAGAATAGGTTTAAAAAGAGTGCGATCTAGCGGTACTTTTACAATGTTTTTGAGGCTGCCGTAAAATACTTTCAATTCGTGCAATATTTGATTCAGTTTGTCAACGATTTTTGCATATTAACGACGTTAAGAACATGGCGAGGGAAAAGTTTGGAGACAAATTAAAAAGTGAAATAATTAATGACTTTTTAGGTGGTATGAAGCAAGCAGAGATAGCAAAAAAATTTAAAATTAATAGATCCTGTATTTGCCGGTTGATAAAGAAGTATCGACAGACAGGAGAAATGAAAACCAAACATTTAGGTGGAAGACCTCGAAAAACTTTAACTCGGACAGACCGTGAAATTGTTAAGATGATAAAGAAAGATCTGTTTATTTTGTCAAAAACAATTGTAACATCTCTACAACTGAATATTCATCACAGTACAGTACGAAGACGGGCTGTAGAAAACAATTTAAAAAGTTACAGACCAGCCAAAAAACCATTCCTTACAATAAGGCATATAAAAAATAGGTGAGTTTTTGTTTTTAGTGTAATGCGGTATTAATATTACTATTTATCCTTTGTAAAAGGTTAAAATTTGCTAAAAGACATCGCAATTGGTCAGTAAATAAGTGGAGGACAGTACTGTTTAGCGATAAATCTAAATTTAATCTAATTCAATTGGATGGAATGCAGACCGTCAGGCGACACAGAGGACAACGTCTTAAAACCAAGAACATCCTCGTCACTGCAAAGCATGGTGGTGGAAATATAGTGGTGTGGACATGCTTTTCGGCTCAAGGACGTGGTCCATTTCATAAAATAGATGGAATAATGAACGGTGAGGGACATCGAGCCATACTACAACACCAAATGCTACCCCATGCAGGGTGGAATATGCCACTTCGATGAGTGTTTCAACATGATAACGATCCGAAACACTCATCGAAAGTGGCAAAAGAGTGGCTAACAAACAATAGGATTCAAACTCTTGATTGGCCGGCACAATCACCTGATTTGAATCCTATTAGAAACCTTTTTGGCATCATTAGAAGGAGATTGGCAGGACATCGGTTTTCCAACAAAGAGGAGCTATTCAACAAGTTGAAAACTGAGTGGGAAAACCTTCCGGAGGATTGTTTTTATTCATTAGTTACCTCGATGCCAAAAAGGTGCGAAGATGTTATTAAGAACAAGGGCGGATACACAAAATAAATAAATTTTTCATATTTCTGTTAAACGCAATTGTTGTTGTTGCTGTTGTTGTTGTTGTAATGTATTGGTTTTATAGCTTAATAATACCTCTGTGAAAATAAATGGTAAACTATGTTTTAAATATTTTGTTTTTATGAAAATTATATATTTATAATCTAGAGTACATTTTGTTGCTTTTGTTTTGCGCAGCACTGTATCTTAAGCTGTGGCTCCCAGTGGCATTAAAATGATGCTCCAAATGAAATAGGCTTAGATCAAATGAAAAAAAAGTGAAGAAAACCCTGAAGCTTGCTAAAATGGGGTCTAAGCAAATCCTGTTGGAAAAGACTTAGGTCTTTTCTATATCTCCAGAAATACGAGGGTGCCAGTAGTTAAAAAAATATTTTGGTGAAAAAACAACCTTATAGAACATATGTTTTAAGTCGTCAGTTTTTTTATCTGAGCCATCAAAAGTAAACGATCTCAGTGAATTTGTAAACGTAGAAAAAATTTGTCACCTTCAATATTTTAATTTGAAAGGTCGTAATGCAAGCAATATTAAAGCAATATCTCGGGGGTGTATGCTCCTTTGTTTACGACTATAAAATATTGGGTAGCAGAGTTTAAACGATGCCGTGCGAGCTGCCAAGATGAACACCGTGTGGTCTACAAATTGAGGTGTCCACGCCAGACACGGTTAAAAAAATCCACAAAATGGTGTAGAATCTATTGAATAGCGCTAGAAAAAGTGTATCGATCTAAAACGAGAATATGTTGACAAATAAAGAACATTTTTCCCAACTTTTTCATGTCTTCTTTGTTAGATCGGCTAGTTTTGGGACCGCCCTCGTAAACTATGTCAAGGAATTTTTTGGCCAGTGCGTTAAATTTAGTGAAGTCTAAGACTTGTGGTCCTTCAAGGTCAAACACGTGAAATGTGGGGCTTTACTAAACTAGCTGCTGTTTGATACTGATCTTAACTTATAAAATAAATAATTATAAATCCTTTTCTTCCCATATTTTCAATTACTAGTGGTCCAGTTTTTAGGTGCAGGAAGTTCTATGTAGAATGTTAAAATTCTACATATTAATTTTACGTGTTTCAAAATTGTTATGTGCTGATAATGAACTGGCCGCCATAAACACCTGTTTTCACTTTTTTACAACGTCACTCTACGAATACAAATGAATTTAATTAAATGCCATCTAACCACGATCTGGCTGGTTGATCTCCAGAGCTGGTGTTGTGTTGCAGCCGCCGCTGCTTTATTTCATTTGAAATGAATTGGCTTTGGTTGAGTCATAAGATTTGTGAGTCGACAGTGCACGAGTCACAAGGAAATATATAAAGTATTTTAATAAAAAACTAAAGAAAACAAAAACAAAAAAAAAAAAAAAAAAAGAATAAAAAATAAACAAACGGCAGCTACCAAAGAATTTCTACAACCGCAACAACAACTAAACCAAGAATAACTCGAAAAACGTAAGAATGAAGAAGTAACGCAAAACAAGAAACGAACAAAATTTTGGTCAAAACAGAATGGAAAACAAGTTTTTGTTTATATGGTTAAGAGCTTAGACAAAAAACTGGGAGGGAAAATAAAACCACAAACGTGAAAAGTTAAATGTAAGACACAGAGGCCCGACTCAACTTGAACGGCCTGGCCGACCAGCACAAGTTGGTTTACAACCTGTTGGTAGATTTTCGTTTGACTACTTGTCCAATTGTATGATGAATGTTGCAAACTCCCCCATGACGCTTGCGAAAATACGGCACCAGTCGATCACTCTACTCTACACAGATACACCATGCAAGAATCCAACATCCATCCACAGGTTCATCAGACCAGTCTGTCCTTCTAACATTATCATCTTGAACATAAGACAATAAAATTATGAATTCTTTGGTGACCGTTTCTTTGGAGTTTCACGCTGTTGTTGTTACTGTTGGTACTGCTGTTTTTTACAACATTATCAAAGTATAATTTAAATTTAACATGGCAAAAGTTGTTCACTTTTTCCTGCAGTTTTTTTTTTAGAAGAAACATTTTGTTACTTATGCCTAAGAGGAGCAGTATGGAAATTTCGGAAAAAGGAAACTGGCACAAAGTTTGAGCGAAATTTATGTAAAAGCAGAACCGGCGTACGCTACAACGTCACCTTAAAATTTAATTAACAATATTTTCTGTAACTGCAACACTACATTAATATATAAAACTTCCTCTATAAATCAGAATTTGGATTGAATGGACATTCAATGCTTCATAGTTTCAAAGTACAGTCATCGGGGTTCGAAGTGTTGCCAATAAAAGATGGCATAATTTTGCCGATATTGATTTTTTTCTAATTAAAGACATCAATGTACCATAAAAAATTCAAATTCTAAGTAAAATATGTCATTGTTCGCTTAGCGTGGATGTTCGAAAAGGCTTCAAATGCTGCACGGATGTGGCCTGATAGTGTATTGTCCCATTATTTAACGAGATGCAATCTTTAAGACTTTATAATGGGCCATGTAAAAAATTCCATGAGAAAAATGAAAGTGAACTTTTTCTTGTAAAAAACGATGGATTTCACTGGCCGTGTCTTGAAACGTTTAATGATATCTATTGAATTACCATGTAAGAAAGCGCCATTTAAAATCCTTTCGTGTCAGATTTGTTGATTTACTTTTACGCCCTGTTCAATGAAAACGAGTGGCGTGCATCCTTTGGCGGTTGCCGCAGCTCAAACCATTGTCTATGCACTCTGGTCACACAATAGTCTTATTTGTTTGCATTTTGCTGAACCGTAAAATATCTTTCACCAGAAAAGAACAATTTTCAAGCTCGCCACCAGCGTGCAAGTGTTTCATCATCTTTGCTCTTGCTAGGTGAACTTCCTTTTCCGCAGGTGTTAAATCTTGCATTTTGTATTTTATAGGGCTTTAGTCATGGTTCATTTTTTAATATGTACGGATCACATACGAGCAGACAAAATAAAATAATTCGCCAATTAAATCCACCTTTCGAACCGTTTCTGGCGATGGTGCTACTTTTTAATGTCCTCCATGGAGTTTTTTGACTCTACCAGTATCATTGTAACATGTAATGGTCCGATGCATAAACATTTTGTTCACACGTAAATGTCGTAGCTCATTAAAAATAATTGGTTGCTATTTTCCTTCCAAATATAAAGCAATAACACTGTTACGTTTCCATTACAGAACTATTCTTAACTGCAACTTAAAACGGTAAGCTTGTAAATAACATAACAGACTGATACTTGTCAAAAAATGAGGGCGTTGTCATTAGCTGTTTGGTTGTTGTAGCTGTGTGAAATTGCTAACACTTCTAGCACCTACCCCTGTATATTCAGATCCGGTTAACAACTACGATGATTCCTGAATCTTTTCTTACATACGGTCTACGCAGCGCCCGGTACGTGTGTGTGTGTCTGCCCACATCGGTAACACATGCAATAAATCTCATATTATTACCTCATTTCAAGAATCTCGGCAGAAATTTAAAATTTTTTTTTAAGAGAAGCGCGTTCTTCTCGTTGTCTTTATATGTATATATATTAGTTCACGAGCTATGGCCGTTTAAAACTTTTAGCGATGTGGACAGTAATTTTAAATCAATATAGCTTATTCCGTGATTGAAAGTAACATACTGTTTAATTTTTATGACGATTGTTATTTTGGTCATCATAAGGCATTTGTAAAAAAGGGCAGGGCACCACCCGCTTTTTGCTCTGACATGTTTCTTTCTATGTCGGTACCAAATCTCTTCTTCATAACTACACCAATTCATTACACACGATCGTCCAAAATGTTTATTTGTATGGACGGCGCTCTGTTCAATCAAGACATAATATAACCTAATACGTGGTGGGAATTTCACGATGATCGGTCCATTAATTTAAACGGCTATTCGGTACAAAGATCCAAACTCATACGCACAGACAACTATACTTGATTAATTTATATGTGGATGGTTGGGAATAGATCTCAGTATTGTATTCATCGCTTATAAGGCTTTGTCTAGTGCGATATGCGAAACGCTGACTAAGGACTAGCTGATCTGATTGGAGCGTATTAGTGCGGCTTTAGACCTGCTAATTCAAAATCTAACCAGATATTCACCATACGCCAAATTATGGAGGAAGTCCAAGAAAAACAGATCGACATTTATCACCTTTTCGGTATGAGGCCTTGGTCCAGTTTGGTATTCCTGCGAAGATTATACATATTTCGTTAATGACACTGAAAAAATTAAGTCTACAGTAAAGATAAACAAAAATTTTAGTGAGTGATTTTATGTCACCTATTGCGCGACCTTTCACCATATCATCGGAGTTGATTATGAGGAAATTTGGAGTTGACGCGAATGATACTATATATGATACTATATGCTGATGGTACAGATAGCATTGCCAGAAAACTGCGAGATGTTACTGTGTTTCCAGCATTGGAAAGGAATCAGTAAAAATGTTTAACAGAGTGTATTGTCGTCATTTGAAGCATGGTCTGTGTGAGATTTATACCGATATCGATTTTGCCAGAACTATTTTTGCTGATTCCATCTCAATGCTTGTAAAGGCGGCCATAATATATCGGGACGAATCTTTCCTTATTTTTTCTTGGATTATTTATTTATTGTTTTTTAAATTAAATTTTTTTTTATTAATATATTTTATGTAACTAATCGGTTTTGAAGATGATAGACCGTAAATGCTATTTAATGGAGAAGTCCTTTCTGTATAAAAGTCCAACTGTATCAGACATTGATTTTACAATTGTTCCTGTATGGCGCGGAATACTGTAATGAATCAGTGCTGGGGCTATTCGAGAGACAAGTACTCCGGAAATTATACGGTCCCATCATCGTTAAGGGAGAGTATCGGTGTGGTATGAAGCATGAGTTATATGAGTTATATACCGACATCGACGTGATCAAGTGCATCATAATATAGCAATTATGTTGTCTAAGTCATATTGCGTGGATGTTCCCAAAGACGGCATAGAAGACGGCGTTCAAAACTCTGTTGGAAGGACCATTGAAAACGTATTCAAAATAAGTATACCAAATCTACTCAATGCTAGTAAATTTCACTCGAAACGGTTAAGTGAAACTTAAATTGAGTAAATTTTGCATGATTTGAGTACGCGAGAAATTAGTATGTACTTAAAATAACTACGGAGACTTCCTCGGATAATTTTCTTACTTATTTTGAGTAAGGAAGTAATCATCGCATCGAGCTCAAAGTCGGCTATATTGAATAATTAATGCTAATTGTATTGCCAGGGAGCCTATTATTGTAATGTTTGGTACGCAAAGATTTTGCTGGATAAAAATAGCGAATAAACTTACGGTATGTAAGAAAGTTTGTTCTGTATTAATTACATTGTACATTAATTAATTGTTAGGGGCTATAATTAACAATTAATTTTGTATACACTTCCATCGAACAGCAGATTTATTTCAGATCAGATTTTCTGGTATTGGGAAGTATTCCCGATATTGCAGAATCCACTAAATGATGGATGGAAAAGTGCAAACAAACTAACTAAAATCAAGTGTTAGAGAATCAAGAGTACACGATTTGGATTTACCGAACATGACACCACCCACTATAGCAAATGGAGAAATAAAACCAAATGACATAAACACCGGAAACAGAATGTTGCCCATGATGGAGCCAATGCGGCCAAACATTAGACCTACTGAAATAATCATAGTTCTGAGAAATAAAGCACAACATGCGGTCAATTGATGTTGTTTCTTAATTTCAACTCCTAAAGTTTTACCTTAAAGAGGTTGGAAGTAATACGACCGATGTGCCCACCGCCGATGTGCCACCGCCACAAGTGGCAGCTATTATAAGACCGCCGACTGTGAAATTGGAGTCGTATAAAAATCATTTGGTAGCAGCTACATAACGTACAGGAACATACCTTGTATGTGTTTATTGCCCACTTTATTGATTAAGAAACCAACCAAAAAATAACCTACACAACCAACAATGTCCTCAATGATATTGTTGACGTATGACGAGGGCGTGATGATCTAAAATGTAGACCAAACGATTAAGTAAGACAAAATGGTCAAACAAATAGCTTACATACATTTTACCACTTCGCAGGTATCTTTGGTTTCTTTAACAAGGCCAGTTTTATTAACGATATACTCTAGAATGAAACACATCACTGAGACGTCTTCGTATTCTTGAAAGGTGGTAAATAATTGTGGCAGCCACAGGCGCATGGTGTTTTGACTGGAATTGGGAGTGAAATATGGATTTGTGTTAAGAAACTAGGAGCCTCTCCCATTCATTGAGTTGTCATTTACATTTGTAGATTTTCTTAACGGAACCCACCATTTAATTGCTGTTCTGAAAGATAGTTTAAAAACCATCTAACATAAAGAAAAATGGTTTATTAGACTTCGAACCCACGATTATCCACTACTGTATAATGACTAATCCATTTCAAATTCAAAATTATCAATTAAAGGTCAGGAATTAAAATGTAAAAGTCATAAATTTGTAAAAAATTGAATTACAAATTTAAATTCAAGACAATTGAGAATCAATCTGTCACTTTGTTCACAGGGCTCGATTTTGTCAATTCATCCTAAGTGCGTATTGTGATTTTTACAATGAATGAAAATTTCGAATCAAGAATTTATCTTAATATTTGTTAATTTGAAATAAAATTTTGGGTGCCGAATCGCTGAAAATATTACAATTATTGTCCGCATTCATAAAACGGTGATGAATTGATTATATAAAAAAGGCGTGCATATGAGCGGTACAGTGCATTAAAATAGGGCTGACATATGATAGGAGAATTGCGTCGCTCTGGTCGGCTATCAATGTTTCCAACTGAAGTTAACATCAACAAGTGAAAGAAATAATAAAAATTGGCATTTGAGATTGAAAGAGATAGTCGCTGAACATTCTGTGTCTCATGAATCGATTCGTTCCATTTTACACGATTGTTTGGACATAAAATGCATTGTCGTTCGACTAGTTTCTAAAGACCGAATTTTCTTCAAAGTCTCAGTAGCGTAAAGGTCACTAAAGACATGTTAGAGCGAGTCAATTAGGCTCTCATTCCTAACACGATGATGAGACATAGGTTTATTACTTTGACATGCAAACTAGTCAACAATCTTCGGAATGGAGACTTTTGAACTGTTGTTCAAAGAGTTGAAATTCTTGTCAGAAGTTCAGATTGCCACTAAAAAATTAATATCTGGTCATCATGATGCTTTTGAGAAACCTAATTCATCGAAAAAAGGCCAGATTTGTGGAAAGAAAATTCATGGATTTTGCACCACGATAACGGACCGTCTCAGCAAAAATTTATGCCCAAAAACTCAATAAATTTCATCAAACAACCACTGCATTCACCTGATATGGTCCCGGGTGATTATTCCTGTTTCCAAAAGTCAAATTACGCCTTGAAGCCGTAGCCAACCATTTTCAGTCGATAGAAAGCATAAAGACAATTCGCGGCGAGAAATGCGTTTGAAAAATATTTGGTTGATTGAAGGCGATACAATAATAATAAATATACTGTTTTATAAACCAATTTCAGGTATTTTTTTTTTTGTGTTTGACGGGATGTATGGTTACCTAGAAGGGAAATTCATTATCGATTTGAAATGAAATTGCGTTAGTTTAGGTACTTATCTTGCAAACTGATACTTATAATGCTTATATCTCCTAAACCATATCAAGACCAAAAAATATTTTCTTTTCTATGAAAAGGCTGTCCGGCACAAGTGCGAAAATTAGTGATATACAAATAATATGTATACGTACTCTTAGATTCTCCAAAGTTTTGCCTATTTTGATCATGTATCGATGATTTAAGGTCAGGTATAATTTTGTCCATTTTTGGGCTTAAGCAATGATTCACGTGCATCAGTTTCCTATAGTAAATAGGATATATTTCTCAAAGGGAGAAGACACTTTTTTTTCTCAAAAACGAAAAAAATTTTGGATTAGAAACATTAATTCGTTTGAAAAAAAAATTGTTTTTTTTTTTAGACAAAAACAAGATTTTTATTAATTTTCTTTCAATATTCCATCTTTCTGCCTTCTCTTATAAAGTTTTTATCCAACATATTTAAGGTTTTATTTCTTCACCAATAAAATACAAAAGTTTAGAGGATAAACTTTCAGCGATAAAGCCAAAAACGGCATCCGAAACAGAGACCTTAATGGAGTTGGATCCTTTGTTGAAAGTACTTCATCAACGTCTTCCGTTGATGGATTTTTACCAGTTTTTGTCACCTTATCAGTAACCTTTTCCAGATTACTATTGCAATTTGCTGCCACTTCATTTAATAATTGTGAAATCTAAAAAGCGAAAAAAGAACATATTCATAATTTAGTAATAATGATTCCTTTTTTCCCCATTTTCCACTTACAGGTTATTGTTCTCTGAGGTTTCCTTTGTTCATGGCATAAATCATACGAAATGCATCCGTACGACCCTGTGACATGAGAAATCTGGGACTTTCGGGAGAGAAACTAAAGCATAAAGCAAACGGCTAAGAACACTTGCCAAGAGTGAACTGAAAGAGGTAAGAAGTAAAATAGCATAAACTGTATAGTATAAAACTAAAAATATCAAAATAGTGTAAACTAAAAGTGTCCAACTAACAATTCATGTTTACTAGATTATATTCCCAACCTTCGGTACAATCAGCAATGCCAATACGGGCATTGACAATGATTTTATACCGAACATGACACCTGCTAAATAGATCATGAGTACAGAAAATGGACCGCACATTCTGCAAAAAAGGGCATATATAGCCGTTAGACATTTTCATATAAGATGCGTTTCATATTTATAAAGCCAATCCAATGCGTCCAATTTTTCTTCCACTGCATCCTTCGTCCTCGTAAGCGCTTATTTTATCTGTTTCGTGTTCTGTCAAACTTTTTCCTCACGGCATGACTTTTTTATTACTGAATATTACCACTTCTTCACTGTATTTAAAAAATTCACTAATTGAACTTGGCATTATAATTGTGAAACACGCTGAAAACAGAATTATCGCAAAAACAAAATTACCGTTATCTACACAAATCCCAAAGTCTGTGTGCATGGTTGTTTCGTCCAAACAAGTCTTTTGATAGAACATCATAACAACAAAAAATGTACCGTTACACAAATAAAGCAAATTTATTGGTGACTTCTTAAATATGAAACGCAGTCTATATAGGAAATATATTATTACCCTAGGAATAGTACTTACACCAAGCCGCTAAAAATTTCGATACCATGAGCTGTACAATATTTTGGCTTAAAGCTCCCTTAGTATCAGAGATATAACCCCAGGCGATAGCTGAAGTAATCATACCTGGAAATGTCAGTCAAAATAGGTTAAGGAATAATATGGCAGAATAAAAAGAAAAGGGATCTAGCTTTGGTATTTGTGTTCTCAATTGATTGGAATACTCCCGAAAATATTTAGTAACATATCACGTATGGTTACGTATGATATAATGTTGCGGATGTCTCAAATAAACAGATCAGACGCAACCTTTATTCTGTAATCACAGATATCGGTAGCTTGGCGACACAAGTGTAACTTATACCGAATTTTTCTTTATATTAAGAGAAAAATATCTTGGCAACTTTGCGAGATGCAGCAGTAAAACTAGTTTGCACAATTTCTTCATTACATTACAAAGTATATACTTTTGAAGTTATAGTTCATAGAAATATTTCAACATTTGTCTTCTTGAATTTTTATGAAATATTCCATTTACTCTATTGAAGATATTTTTTGATTACAATTACGGCTTTTGTCATAAAAATTGGTGAGTTATTGCACCAATATTTTGAAGAAAATTATCATCCCTATGAAACAACCATTTTGGGGAAAAGGGGCAAAGAAATATGATTTGATTTCAAATTATACTAAACAGGAAATCGTTCAAAAAAAAGTTTTGTGTGACAATTCTTGCCATATTCATCATTATTGGATAGAGATATACTAAGCTTGTCACGCTATTTGTAACAAATATAGTTTCCATCTAAGATAACTTAAATTATATATATTCCAGGCAAAAATTCATCACAACTTGTGATAGGATAGTGGTGAAATATTGCGTAGTCACCAATGGAATTAACAAAGGGTTGTCATAGGAGGGAAGCATGATTTTGTGATGCCTCCTTCCTACATATTCATGAATGAAGTGGCTGTAATGAAAATTCAAATTTCCGTTATTTAAACAAAAAATAAGTTTTATATTTTTATTTGTATAAAAAGTCAGTTTCTTAAAAAATAGGTCACATATCTAGACGGACTTTGTATTTTCTATAAAAAAGCCGGATAGACATGCAGTGAATTAAAAGGACAACTAATAATTCGTAGGGTCGAAGTTTATACATCCTCTGCCATGGGCTGCAGCTCATGGTATACTATGCTATATATGTCAATGATTCATTGGACATAAAGGAGGATAAATAAAAGCTTTAAGAGGAGCTTCTTTATGCCGACTATCAAACATTATTATTATGTGCTTTAAAAAAGGTTTTTGGGGTACTTCATTGAAACACGCTTTTCTTTAATAGTTAGGAATCATTAATGTAAATAAAACCAATTCTTCACTACGGTGGTTTTACAAGAGGTTGAACCACTGTTTCGTTGTAAGTAATAAATATGCATGGATTTCATCTATAGAAATGGTGAAAATGAGTGTTTAACGACGAATCCGAACGTCAAAGTTTGAGAAGAATTTACCTGACTTGTCAACTACTCGAGGTGTTCGCCAGATACATCGAGATGACCGTCGCTCGAATAATAGGTGGCTGTATGCGGGATTGAACTCGCTATCATGCAAACGATAGTCGTTTGTGCTAATATTGATTAGTTATAGAGTAGATATAGATATTTAAAAGAAACATTTGAACTCATAACTTTTTTAAGGGATCACCTTGATTGGGGGCGTGATTATTGGAAAGTATGTGGAAAATGCCAATATTCATTGCAAAAATGGTCGGTATAGTAGATATTTTATATACAAAAAGAGCGCCAATGCTACAAGTGGGAGATATCGGGCTAGAGAGAAAAAGCTTATTCGTTCAAGTACTGAATTTCCATGAAATATTCCAAAAAACGAATCAACTTTTCATTAAAATAGTATTTTTTCATACTAACAGTACTTGTCGTAAAAATTAAGCAAATGCTTTACGCAATCATGAATTTCATTAACCTTTTCATTAATTTACATAAAAAATTGTAGGAGGTTGTAGGAGGGAAGCACTATTTTATGATGCATCTTCTGCATATATTTATAAAGCGTAATGAAACTTCAAGTTTTTGGTTACAATTTTTATTCAAAAGAATCGTTTTTTGTTTAAGATAATGTTGCTTGAGAATATGTCGTCAGGAAAAAGTTTAATTGAAAAGTATTTTCCTAATATAAATAATGCCACCATAAATTGATTATGAAAAAGTATCTTTAAGGGGTTTTAATACAAAATCTGCCCTCAGATTCCAATGGACCTGATACTTTTTATAAAAAATCAGTAAACAGGTACTGAATTGGGAAGTCAATTTATGTTCCGTAGGATCGAAGCTTGTGCACTCTGTACTATTGATTACAGTCCAGAATATTGGGGACGGACATTAGCGACATAGATTCTTATGACGAGTATTGAGTATTTGTAGTTTTTACAAATGGAGTGACAAACTTAGTATACCCGTTATCACATAAAGGAGGATAAACAAATACTTTTAACAAAAACTAGAATAGATTCTGGAGTATTTCATACTGACATATTTTGCTTTAATTATTGTTAGGAATTATGAATGGGAATCGAAACAATGTTTTTGAATACTTCATTATCATTGTTTTGGATGTAGTTTAAAGTGCTTCGTTGGAAGCGTTAAATATGCACGAATTGGATCCTTACAAGTAGTGGAAGTGTAATTCTTTTTAAATAACTTCCACTTTTCTTACTGGGAAATTAAACAAATTTCAACAAATACATTCCCAACGGAAGACAATCATAATAAAGGTTCATTTTATAAATGTCTACGACAGCTGGCCTAGCTGCGACATAAACATTGTTCTGGGAGATTTTAATGCCAAAATAGAAAGGGAAGATGTTCCTTTTCCAACAATCGAAAAAGTTAGTCTGCGTAGCAACACCACTGAAAACTGATTCAAGCTAGATTCTCACATAAAGATATCTACAATGCAACATGTCGTATCACCATAACACGAGAAATCAGATTGATCACGTGGTAATTGATGAAGGCTTGATTCTAGTGTCATGGACATGCGTGTGATACGTGGTGATGACATAGACAACCATCTGATAGCAGCTAAGATGCGCCCGAAATTGCGCATGAAATCTGGAGTATAGCGAAATGCAAACCGATTTATAGCACTTTGTATTTATTTTGCTGTGCCGCCTTAATTGTGTAATTAGTTTAGAGGCGTGCATTAATGACGGCGCTTTTATTTTTCCGCTAAATTCAGATCAAGTTTCTTATACCATTATTGTCAACGTTTGAATGACAATGAGAAGTATTAAAATTTCTTTTCTTTTTCATGTAAAGTGTCACGCTAATAATATTCTGAACGCTACAAAATGGGACATTTCTCTGAGTAGAATCAAACATTAACGAAAAGGTTTCTTCCAATACATCAGATATATAAATATGTATATGCTTAATTATGCAAAATCTGTCAGATTTTTAGGTTTAATTTTTTTTCTTTTTTATATTGGAATTCAGACTTCATCAAATTGAGAGAATATGGAAACAGGGAATTTAGGTTCTTTTTGGGGAATCGAAATCCAGGAGGTCTAGAATTCCACCACTGTTCGATACTTACGAGAGGAATCGAATGGAGAAGAAAAAAGTTTATGTTTTGTTATTCACATTATATAACATTGAGATGTTGTTGGAAGATTCGAAAGGCGGCTGGTGAAGTGATCCTGGTGGCGATTTGCAACAAAATTTGGTGTTTTTACAATTACAAGACTGTTTCAAATGGTCTTTGCTCTAATGAATTAATAGTTAATTTTAACAACTTATGTCAAATATTCATCAAATAATATTGATTCAATTTAATTCAATTTAATCTTATATAAAATAATAAAATTCAATCTAGTTCAGTATAATTCATAAAAATTCGAAACCTAATTATGCTAGAAAATTTAGTGTAATTAATCTAATTAAGTGTAATTCATCTAATTCAGCGTAATTCATCTAATTCAGTGTAATTCATCATTAATCACTGTAATCCGTCATAACTCAAAGAAGGGGATTAGCTGTGTTGAACAATATATAAATCAGATATACTCGTTTATCCAGTCTTATTTAAGTAGTTTCAAAAAGGTTTCATCTGCAATGTTTAGGTTCTGAACAATCGAAACGGTGATTACATGACTAGACTTGTATTTTACCTGACGATTTCCATTACTTTATCGACATTCCCTTACAATTGGCCGTCCGTAGCGTGGTGCATCAATGTTACCAGAATGGAGTCGGCGAAACCAAAATTGCGTATGATTGCCTGTCACAGTGTCATGTGAAATAACACATGTTGTAAATTGAACAATTTTTAGTTTTCAACCTGGACGTTTCTCATTGAGATGTCGGCATATACACAGAAAATCGTGCATAACATATAAAACAAAAATTATAAAAATCGAAAAGGGTAAAATTGGAAAATATATCGAATTTTTTTACATTGCCCTATTATATATCTCACGGATAACTGAATTATCCAAATTTTTACCAGCTTATTGCCCATTTATTTATTTATTTATTTTGGCCACAAATCCCCCTCTGAAGCAAAGAAATTGTACACTTTCTACATTAAATATAATCACACTATTTCATTAGACTTAGCCGTAATAAAAGTCACCAAACAAACAAAATAATCGCAACTGTATCTTATATTTTTGTTGTTAAAATTCAATCACAAATGCTAAACTAGATCTTTTCTATTCTTTGTTCTTATCATATTTTTTTGAGTCTAGACAGTTAAATCATATTGATACTCAATATCCAAGGGTAAAAAATAACAATAATTAGCTCTTGTTTTATTATGATATATGGGAAAATGAACGCCAACAGCTTTAATCTTTTATATTTTTCTTTGATTTGACAGCCATTTTGGTTTTTTAATTTCCTTTTTTAATTATCTGTGCCCCTGTTTGCAAATTCTTTGGTTATATAAGTTTTTAATTGTTAAATTTTTTGTTATTAATTTCGCTTGTTTTTATTGCATTCGATTTTGAGGTGCATTTTGTTTTGTGTTATTAAGGCAGAAGAGTACTTGATTCACCACTGTCCAAAACCGAAGTAATACAAATCACACGATTTTGTAAATTCTGGTTTCCAACACAGTAGGTTTGTCAAAATGTTTGGAAGCAATTTCGGAGACTTGTTGGTTTTCAGGTCTGTGAAGCAAAAGTTTTAAGGATTTCAACTTATGTATATGCTCAAAATAAAGATTCTGATAAATAAGTACTGGGAATTGGTCAACAAAACATGATTTCTTTACTGCCTGGCTTTTTGGCTAGAATTCCTAGTGCATGACATCGCGATGATCAAAGAAGACGGTCAAAATGTGGTTTTTCGGTTTCGGCTCAGTTGGAAGGTGCCGTTCCGAAGCTTATTGACTGCTTTGTATGACAAACTCATGAACACATATTTCATCATCAGTTATAATGCGGTCTATGAATGTGAAGTCAGAAATAACTATAATAGTTCTGATTGTCTTCAGCGACCTTTACGCGATTAAACTTTTGAAAATACCTAAGTCGTTTGGAGCTGGGCGAGATACAAAGCAAAATATAAAATGGTATGAACTGATTCCTAACAAATAGAAAGTTCAGCTATCCCACTCAAATTTAAATTTTCAGTTATCATTTTTTTATTTGAACTTCACTTGAAGATATTAATAACCGACCAAAGGGAGGCAAATCTTTCAGAACATCTCATCCGCTTTTGAATGCACTGTAGCACTCATAAGCTCGTGGTTTTGATAAAGTTGATTCACCGTAAGTCACTAGAAATTTCATCGCTATAGGAAGTTTGAGATAAATTCATTGATCAATATTTTTAATTATAAAAATCTTAAAGTACATTTGAGATGAATTGACAAAATCGGACGCTGTGAACAAACTAAATGACAGATAGCGCTCAAACTAATCTTCAGTGTAGGGAACAGTTGTGCTAACTTTGTCAATCCCTTTAAGCGGGGGTTTTGAATGATCGCTTGTCGTACTTTCTTAAACGGAATGTATGTCGGAATGTTTAATAAAATTAAACAAAGAATATAAAATATCGTCTGCCTTAGCGAACCGAAATATTAAAATTGATAGGAACGTTTTTGGCATGGATTTTTGTAGCCTCTTTCAATATGAAAAGCGTCCTAAAGACACTTTTCTATTTCAATTTTAATTATAAAGGAACAAGCGCGGCAGACAGGAAAGTGAAATAATTGCAAGTCGTTTAAGAAAACCACTCCACTGACTCCAAAAACCGACAGCGGATAAGTGAATCGCTGCATATGCAAAAATTAATTAAATCCATCTCACTTTTTGCAAAGAAAAAATAATGATAATGACAAAAAAGTGGTTTACTTCAGAAATTCAACAGTCTACAAAGCCCTCCTGTTTGCGCTCTATTGAAGAATTCAAACAAAAAGAAAAATAATTTAAATATTTTTAAAGAACATAGTAACGGGTCAATCGCTCCGATAACAGCGTTCAAATTAATGCTGCGCATATACCAACACTGGTGATATTAAGGCATTATAATAAGCAGTCGTTGTAAGCATAGTAAAAATTTGTAGTATTTTATTTTGTTTCTGATGCAGAAACCTATTTAACATATATTTATTTAAAATTGTTATTTATTAACAACTTAATCAGTTATGTGATTTCTGAAGAAAATAAGAAAATTTCATGAAGAATGATCTAAAGGCAATCGGTAAAGGGGTCAAAAACAACAGCATTCCTCCTATGGCAAGACCATGTTAAATTCATCACTTCTAAATCACGATCAACTTATATTTTTAACTTCCCTGGATGCTCCTTTTTCCTGGGCGAATTAAGGATTAGCCCGATAAGTATGTGGTGGTGTTTCTTAAAATGCACTTGCAAGCTAGCCTCTTTTCAGACAACTTTCCTATATCGGATATGTTCAGACATTTTATAGAGTGGAATTTTGTTTCGCTAATGAATATAATGAATATAGATTATTGCCTACTCGACGTTTTCCATTAGGATTTAAAAAACACAACGATTCTGTCTTAATATTATAGAAATCTTCGGTAAAATCAGTGGAATGCTCAAAAGCTAGCAAAAGCAAAACAGTGCCGGGCCGAAGCGGTTTGGAACCGAACCGAACCGCTTTTTCTGTCTGTGAACAGAACCATTGCATTCAAAACAGTGTTGCACCGCACCAAAAGCAGTACAAATTTTGTAAAAACCGCGATTACGTAATTGATATGAACTAAAATTTCAACTATGTCGTGTCTAACTAACACATAGTTGATGGGAATTTCTTGATATTTACTAATATACATACGTAATTCTATTGAGAATTGATGTAATATCACTATTTTGTAGTAGTTAACGATCAACTGTTTTAAATATACATTGACTTTATACTCGTATATTAGAACAGTTAAAGAAAATAACGAATACTTGTTTAAAATGTAGGTTTATCATAATGACAACACTAATTCCACGTTCACGTTAGGTCATTATCCAAAGGCAGTAGTTGTGTATATCTTGCATAACTAGCGATTTTGTACACCTGGAAATAAAATAACCAATTACGCAACTTTTCATATCAAATATTTCTGTAATTCTTGCCAAATTGTTTCTTATGCCTTGTACCATAAAGACAAATGTAAGATAAATGAATCCCTGAAATATATTTACCATATAGAAAAAGTGAATTTTAAAACAATTTTCATATAGAAATGTGTCTTAGAAGGAATTTCTTTCAGGGAAATATCTTGGAGGAAACCATCCATAGATACAATTATCTTTGAAAAATATTTCAATAATAAACATAAACTTACACAAAAAGTGCTTGAAATATATTTTTCAATTTTCATACAGAGAATTGTCATGGAAAACACAGCAAATTGTCATGCATTTTTTATAATGAAAAGTATCATGGAAAAAATTTGCATATTGAAAAGTATTTTTCATATAGTGTAATGTATGGCATTTAAAATATCGAAATAAGTTCGAGCCAACCGCCTTTTAGAAGAGTGCCATTGAAGACACTTTTTTTTTTATAGGAAAATGTCATTGAGAACGCTTTCACTATAAAAAGTGTCGTGGGAGACATTTTCGATAGGGAAGACATGGAAGACACTTCTTCTATAGAAAAGTATAATTTAAGACACTTCTTCTTATATGTCCTTATTGAAAAATGTTATGCAAGATTCTTTTCTTTTAGTAACAGTATCACGAAGGCCATTTTTCTTATGGAAAATAGCATGAAAGAGACTTTCTCGCATAGAAGTGGCAAACAACAAACTACTCGTACAGTGAGATGTCATGAAAGACATTTTTCCTATAGAAAGACATTTTTCGTATAAAAAGATGTCATGAAAGACATTTTTCGTATAGAAAGATGCCGTGAAAATCATTTTACATACAAAAAGATGCCACGAAAGACATTTTTCATACAGAAAGATGGCATGAAAGAAATTTTTCGTATAGAAAGATGTTGTGAAAGATATTTTTCGTATAGAAAGATGCAATAAAAAGATGTCATGAAAGACATTTTTCGTATAAAAAGATGTCGTAAAAGACATTTTTCGTATAGAAAGATGTCATGCCAGACATTTTACGTACAGAAAGATGTTACGAAAGACATTTTTCGTACAGAAAGATGTTATGAAAGACATTTTTCATATAGAAAGATGTCGTGATAGACATTTCTCTTATGGAAAAATGTGATGAGACATTTGTCGTATAGAAAGATGTCATGATAAAAAAGAAAGATGTCATGACAGACATTTTTCGTGTAAAAAGATGTCATGACAGACATTTTTCGTATAGAAAGATGTCATGACAGACATTTTTCGTGTAGAAAGATGTCATGACAGACATTTTTCGTGTAGAAAGATGTCATGACAGACATTTTTCGTATAGAAAGATGTCATGA